>MKEJ01080009.1:0-17029 GCA_001753735.1 Embelia ribes | reverse complement strand
AACTCCGGGTTCTGGGTGATTGGGTTCCGGGGGCCCGACAATAAGTACGTATCTGCGAAGTCTAGTCTTGCTGAAATCTTCTGCAACCACTATTGCTCCCATGAGAAGATCCCTCTCCCTGATGAGAAGAAGTAGACATTAGTACATACGGCTTCCTCATCTCCACCTTTGGCGGAACATAAGAAGTAGCAGCTCTTCGGGAACTACTCGAAACTGCAAAGCCCTCGGGACGATGTGCTTGTATATGTCCTCTACACCACACCTCCTATAAACTGTGGAAGGACACAAAATCTGCATGTGCATTTCTGTGCCACATATATGACAAGCTGGAGAGCGAGAACAATCTCGAGCCATGTGACACTGCTAGCCATATGTAAAATACTTGGATCCCTGAATCGGTATGCTAGAAGTAGAAGAACGTATAGGTTGAGAATGTCCACCACGTGAAGGAGAAAAGAATACATCGCGAGGTCTCTTCCAACTACTTCCGCCTTCCATATTCTAACTCGTACTTTTACCAATACTTCCACCACCTCCGCCACTCCCTTGACTGCTCATAACCACTCCTAAATCGTGAATAGAATGGTAACAAAAAGATTGGCCTGGAGGCCTAGCAGAATGAGCATCTAGTAACTAATATCTCTCGAGTAAACTTACCTCTACCTTCATCACTACTCTTACGCAATCCTTGTAAGTCTTGTGGAGCCCTGCAGCTACAATGCTCTTAATAACATGTCGAAGTCCATCCTCGAACCTATTCATCCGTAGCTCCTCCGTAGAGATGAACTCCAATGCGTAATAAGAAAGGCTTGTAAATAGCATCTGATACTACTGCACTGTATAGCTCTTCTGTGTACGGCCTACAAACTCCTTCCACTTCCTCTCCCGTAAAGTAGCAGAAAAGAACTCCTTAAGAAACAAACTTCTGAATATTGCCCACGTAATTTTCTTGTGGCCATGAATCTCCTAATATTCCTTCCACCACTTACCCGCTTCCCTGTTTAGAAAGAATGGTGCCACCGCCAACCACAAGTTATCATCGACCATGTGAAGTATGTCAAAGATGTGCTCTACCCCCGTAAGCCAATGCTTCATCATAATTAGCTCTTCTTCCCCCATAAATGTAGGTGGATTCATCCGCCTAAATTTCATTTGGGCTTCCAAGGCCCTTGTCTCGGCACTCAGTATACTTTTTGTCCTCGTACTTTGTGCCAAATTGTGCATTACTTCTTTCATTGCCCTCATCAAGCCTATGGCGTCTACTTGAACTCCCCCAATGCTTACTTAAGTTTGTGGCAGAATACAAAGTCGAGTATTAGGAGCCTCTTCCTCGTATCCCTCAATGCTTGCTTTGCTACTTTCTTCCAAGTCGGAAATACTCTCGGCTTTCCAAATCTTGGCTTCTCAAGCCTGAGTATGTCTAGCTTCTGCTTCTTCATTACTATGGCCTCCAACATGACCACCTTGAATATCAATCCCATGGCCTCGGCTACCTTGACATTCACGGCTTCTATCTCGTCCATGTGTACTTCTTCTAGCCATGCTTCACTTCACTTCATAATCAACAACATAAAAGAAAGGCCTAAGTTTACTTCTCAAACAAATGCCTTTACACTATGCAACGCCTTCGTAAAAATAAAACTTCAAAACTTCTGTAAATGCAACTTCAACTCACGCACAAGCAAACATTACTCATGCGATACTTCTACTACAAATGCCTTATCTTCTAAGCAAGCAACTACAAGCAAACAATCATGCCTATACTCTCGGCCCTTCCAATCCTCAAGCCACCAAGATTTATCTAATCCTGTTAAGCTCTGATACCAACCCATCGTGCCCTGAATCTCGTAAAATCCAGGGTCATGAACCTATAATGTTCATTGCCCTCGGCTTTCATTCTACAATATAATGTTAATTACTGTTCGCAGAGAAGTCATATATAACTTGCATATGACTTACATATCAATTTATTAGTAAACACCTTGTTTACAATATCTATCAAGCACATGCTTGAACAAAATAATAAATTATACATCTCCTGAGTCTACATAGAGTATATTATACTTTTATTCTAGCCCGAAAAACCTTAAGGGCTACAACAAAATGTAATACAAAAACCATCAATTAGAACATCTTTAAACTATGAAAAAATAAAAATACAACTCTTACAACTTCAAGCTTCAAATAAATACATAATAGAAACTTTGGCTAGATACTTCTAAAGACAATAAATAACATGCTAGCAGCAAACAAAATATAAGATAAGCTAATAATGTCATCTTTAAAATGTACAATCATCAGAAGGCCATCTCAATGATGCCTTTTGCTAGTCTCCACACCTACATTAATGGTATAATACAAAATGGGAAAAAAATTTCACGAGTTAGTCTACTAAATAATACGATATATATAATGCTATGTGGTGCCATAAAGTGTAAATAAGCTACATGTAAGAATGAATGCAATACAACACAAATTCGACTTTGACTTTGACTTCTACTTCTAGACTTTAACTTCTAAAAATTGTAACTAGCATCTAACTTCTTTTTTCTTTGAAAACTAGGTTCCTTCATGAACCTCTATTATAAATCGATCCCTTTATGGAACAATTATAGGTAAATCCCTGATTAGGTTTCCCGACTTTCATATTAGGGTACTGAGCCCTATCTTTGCTTTCTTCTAAAAATTTTTTGAATTTGACACTTCTCCTGAAAAGAAATAGAAAATTACTTCCATGAATGATATGCAAACTTCCTTAAAAAATAAATCATATTCAAAACTTCAAAAATTTAACTTCAACTTCATAAAACTTCGTAAACTTCATAAACTTCATAAACTTCGTGAAGTTTCGTTCTTTACTTCAATGATATGGTTGAGTATCATTCCTTTATATAAATACTTCAATTTATTCTCTTTACTTATTTTTGAAAATTTCATTTTCAAACTTCAAATTCTTTAAGAAAAATCAATTTCAACTTCTCTTTTACTAAAAATGTCATTTTACTTCCAAACATGTATAATGTCACTTCAATGAATTAATGTCAACACGTATGATCATGTAATTCAATCAATTTCAAATTATACATCGTTCTTCACGTAATCAAATTTAATCAACTAATCATTTATCTCTAATTTACTTCATAAATATGCTTCATACTACATAAAACAACTTCAAATAAATATAATTTATCTCTAATTTACTTTAAGATATCAAACCCTAACTGCATAAAATTTACATGTAAGGTACACACATAAACTCATGTGTATATTATTATTTTATAGCCCACACATACCTACAACCACTTTAAAATGCTTCTAGGACCAAATCTTAAAAAAGTCCCAAATTTTTCTTCTTCTTCCCCCTGAGATTTAATATATCTACTAAACTCGAATCAACTCGAATTTACAATTAAAGATGGTCTACTCATCAAGAGGATAAAGATTATCAACTTTAATTTCATGTACTAACTAGATATAGAAATCAAGAAATTATGAACTATCAATACAAAGTTTGTGGCTTACCTCAAAATGATCTCTATGCTTTTAGGATCAAGAATCTACCCTTAGATTCTGGATTCGATCATGGGAGCTAAATGGATCAAGATTTTAAAGGTTGGAAATTTTATGGCTCTTCTTTCTCTATTTCTTCTTACTTCTATCTATGTAATTTTTTTTTGGAAATTTCAAGACTATCTATGTAAAATTATAAAACACTCACTGCCTAAACTCTATTTTAAAAGCTACTGGTCTGCCCCAACCCTGCCATTCGAACATCTCGGGCATCGTTCAAACGACAACCCAGTTCTGCCAAAGCCAATTTCAAACTTTACCCTTCAATGTCAAACGCCATTCTATTCACACTAATAACTCAAAATACATATTCTAAGGTTATTATAAAATACTTTCTCGTACGTGCTAACTATCATAAGGTTACGTCGTTTCATATTAACTTGACAACAATTATAAAGCCTCATACTCATGCCACATTCTATACTAATGCAATACATCTTCTTACTTCAATATTTCTATAAATATGAAAAGACTTCATACTTCCTTCTACAACACTTCGTATACTTCTACAATGATGTAATAATAATATTATACACTTCGATAATATTATTATAATTGCAAAATATTTACTTGGAATTTTCGGGATGTTACAGGCTTAGTTTGTGAATGTTGGTGCTTATCAAAATCCGCTTCTCTAAGCTATTTTTAAAAGTTGATTCTAAACGCAGGTGCTTTCATAATGTTTGGTAAAAAATATTTAAAAGTTGCTTTGATAAGTAGTGTGATATTTGGTAAATTGATGCTTTTTATTGTGAAAAGGCAAAAGTAGGTATGTAGGAATGAGTAAAATATAATTGAGATTATTTTATTAATTAATTAAAAGAAAAGTAGAAGCAACTTTTAAAAGCAACCCTTGGGTTGCTTCCAAAAGCACCCCTGAAAAAGCAACCGCAGATTCTAAAAGCATGTGCTTTTATATTTTACCAAACACCATTGTCTACAATTTCCAAGGAAAAAAAGCAGAAGCAGCTTATAAACAGCAACCCCAAACTGGCCCATATCTCATTTACTGTTGCTGAAATGAAAATTATTCAGCTTTTCTCCTTTTGTTCCCAGAGTCCTACTTCAATGAAACTTCCCTCTTGTTGATCACAGGAAGGGAGAAGACATTCCATTTTTCTGGCCCATATCTCACTAAACTCAGCTACACACAAATACCATTATGAACGTTGGATTCTATATTATAAGCTTGTTTACTATTACGGATTAATGTGTCACACAATAAGTGTCACGGGCAAAACTGCCCCCAACTATACATAAGATCACTAACAGAATCTGGAGCAGCCCAGTGCACTCCCATAATCAACAATATGTTGGTCTGCCTTAGTCTTTTATTCGTGTCCTAGCTCTACATGGTAGTTCAGTACGCTGATATGTCTGACATTTTATTTTCAGGTTATAGCTTTCTTATATACGGCCATGAGATGTGTGGATATAGGATTAAGAGCTGCACTTATTGTTACACCTGTAAGTGTGCTGCATAACTGGAGAAAAGAATTTGAGAAGTGGAGACCAGATGAGTTGAAGCCTCTTCGCGTGTTCATGCTTGAAGATGTAACAAGGTTTGTTCTTTTTGTATATTTGTTAATCATATATACAGTTTACTAATTGTTCTGAAGATTTTTGCTTTTATTAATTTTGTTGCAGTTTATTTGTGAGCAACATCTATTCTAGTTTTTTTGGCACTCATAATCAGCTAAAGAGGCCTACATGCTTGTATCGGTTATATTACTACCTTAATGCATTGTAATTGCAATCTATATAAAATGTTGCTTTCTGTTGTAAATTTTACTTACAAATGGAACTTGTAGAAGCTATCCTTAACTTACTTAGCCTCAAAACTTCTTGTTTGCATTTTCCAGTTTCAAAAGCCCATTTTTCTGTACTTATTTAAGTTTCTTGTATTGTTACTAGATTATCAAAATTAATCTACCCTTTCTTCTAAGTCTCCACTTGCAGTATTTTGATGTTTGTTGGTCTGATTTTGCTAGCGAAAGGAGATCCCAGTTACTTGCCAAATGGAGAACTAAGGGTGGCATTTTCTTGATCAGTTATTCTGCTTTTCGAAATCTTTCCCTGGAAAAGCTTGGAAAGCGCATAAAGGATATCCACATTGCCAGAGAAATATCTTGTGCTCTTCAGGTAATCAAGATTTTCAGTCAAAATTCTTGTTAGGGTCACAAAGTTGGATGACTGATGTTATGGGTCATAAAATTTACCACATGATTTCATTGGCTTATGTGTTCTAAGTTCGTAGCCACTGACATGGGTTAGGGAAGTATTGTTTTGACAGCCATGGAGCTCAATTCAAAACATAAAATTAAATTACAAGAGAAGATTTCAACGAAGTAATACAAAGAAACAAAAGTTCATGGAAATTTTCTTGGCAATTAGTATGGTTGATGACCAATTATTAATGTATATCTTTTATTTTTCAAGATTAAAAATGTTGAAAGCACCTCTGTATCCATAAATCTGTGCATCAATCATGGCACTTTTATCAACATCGAATAGTAATGTAAATTGATGAAAGTCCCTGCACTTTTTTTTTTTTGGTCTCTGTCCCTCCCTTTTTTTTTGACCCTTTTTTGTTAGGATGGACCCGATATACTGGTCTGCGACGAGGCCCATACCATTAAAAACACCAGAGCATATGCTACCCAAGCCTTGAAACAAGTGAAATGCCAAAGGAGGATTGCTTTGACTGGATCACCTCTTCAAAACAATCTTATGGAATATTATTGTGTAAGACTGTGCAGGAGTGCTCTTTTAAAAATTTAATTTTCAATTTACGATCTTCCTTTTACTATACTATATATGATGGTTATTGTCTTGATTCGTCCAGATGGTAGATTTTGTAAGGGAAGGGTTTCTTGGCAGCAGCCACGAGTTTAGAAACCGGCAAGATTTCTTGTTCCCATGCCACTTCTTGCATTTTTTCGTAATTTTTCGCTCACATATCTTCTTTTTGCAGTTTTCAGAATCCCATAGAAAATGGGCAACATACTAATTCCACATTAGAGGACGTGAAAATTATGAACCAAAGGTCCCATATCCTCTATGAAGAGTTGAAAGGATTCGTCCAGAGGATGGACATGAGTGTGATGAAGAAGGATTTGCCTTCCAAAACAGTATTTGTCGTAACTGTGAAGCTTTCTCCCTTGCAAAGGAAGTTGTACAAAAGATTTCTAGATGTGCATGGATTCTCAAGTGACAATATTGCTGGTGAAAAGAACCAAAAGAGGAGCTTTTTCGCCGGGTACCAGGCATTAGCTCAGGTACATCATGATTCTATCGAAAGACATTTTTAGTAAGAACGAACATGGATTCCTTCTGTATGATAATTTTTCCTTGAAAAACTACATTCTTCTTGGGATCCATTGTTTTAATTTAAAATGTTTACTGGAGTGTCCTACGTTGTTCTTATTCTCAATGAGCATTTTAATGGTGAACTTTTACACCAAAGATATGGAGCCTTGATGGTTTGTATTTTTCAAGTTGATTCATGGAAAGAACTCCAAAAATACATACATATTTAAGTGGACTTGTCGAATAAGGAGAAAGCTTTAAAAAGTGATTTCATTATAGATATTTCAATGACTGGAACAACTGATATGCAATCCAATTTATAAATTTCTACGTACTTCTCTTTTTGCAGATCAATTTGGAATGCTTGGTTTGTTGCTATTATTGTTGTTGTATGTACTTCTCTTTTCATCTTTAGGTGGCTACCGGCAACTGAAAATTTTTCAAATTGCTACTCTAGTGTGGTCCATATTCACATGAGTCAACTCAACTGAGCCCTTTTTTCTCTATACTATGATGTCTGAACTCTTCTAAACAAGAGTATGAAGAACATGTCTAAAACTCTTGCTGGAGTTGTACTTTTCATACATACTAGAAGAATCACATGTGGGTTGCACGTGGTGGTTTTCTCAATATAGTCTGAAATTTGCTATTTTTCTTTCTGAATAGAAGAATGGTTGATTTGTTCTTTATATTTCAATTTGTAACTCTCATCCCGTTTATAACAAAAATGCAATGACCATCTCTATCATTTTATCATTGATGCAGTAAGATCCTTTTGAACTTTTCAAAATTATGGACATAAGTAAATGCTATTGAAAAAATATAATCTCGTACAAATAACATAAAGAAACTAAAAAATTATGCTTCGCATGCCTTTGTCGACCTGGGAGATAGTTTTCACCATGTCAATTCCCAAATTCTACATTTTATTTGATGAATTTGTGGCAATCTCATCTTCATGATTAATATTTCTTTTCCTATGCTCGCTCATAAAATTCAAGTTTGCAAATAAAAACCACTTTTATTTTAGGAGATTCAAAATTCCATAAAATAAATGTATTCATGTATGTAAAAATATATATATGACTTACATATAGGCCATTCATCTTTATTTGGAAACCGTTTTGGACTTCAATATACAATTTCATGTTAATTTTTGATATTTTGTTAGTAGTGTAAGGTAGTTAATGCCTTAATTGCCTTAAATTAAAAAATAAAGAACTTATTTATCCTTTTTTGGTCTTTAAATGGGTGGAAAGTTAATGTAATTTTATGGCTCATGAAAGGATTTTTTTGGGGAAAAAAAGAGGAAATCATTCATGAGCTTCACACTTTTAGAGTAAAATTAGATATATATATATATATATTTGCAGTGGTAATTTCTAAAGTATTGAAAGACATTTTTTGTATAATGAAAAATGAGGAAACCTTTGCCTCTTTGATACTTTAATAGTTAGTAGTTTGATTAGATAAAAAAGAGTTTGGTCATTGTGAATATGTGAAAAACTAACGCTCTGTTTGGTTAACGATCTTCCATAAAATAGTATAATGGAAAGAACATTTTTTACAAAATCGGGGATACAAGAATGACATTTTTTTCCATTCCTACTTTCTTGAATGAAGCCTAATTTTTTATAATTGATTGTTTACTTCTTATCAATGTTATCAAAACTGGACCGGATTGTGAAACTGTCAAGGGATTGGTACACCAGTTCATAGTTCAACAGCCGGTTCAATTGAAGTAAATCGATTTATAAAGTCACCTAAATATTAAATTCATGGTAAAAATATATAAAGAGTAATGTTATTTATACCAATTACTTTTACCAATTTGTATTATGTAGTACATAATTAACCATATCATTCCATTATTATGAAAGAGGGAGAATGTGGTGATGTGATGAATATCATTACTCATATATAAATTTATATAATTATCTAACCATAAATTCATGTTGAATCGGACTTTCATCATTTTTTGCTTATCGGTCCACTAAAAAGCAAGAGGATCAACTAGATGTTTCGGTCCAATTACATTTCCGGTACCATCCACGATCCAAATTAATTGTTGTCTGATTCTCGGATCTACTGGTTGAACCGGCCGTTTGGTCCGTTCCCGATGACTAGGCTCCTTATTAAACGCTCAATAATTTCTCCAAGGATCTTTGAGGTTGTTTTAACTTTATCTTTTAACTACTTTAGTCAGAACAAAAAAAGAGAGAGAGAGATAGAGAAACAGATAGGGTTGTTTTGTTGCATCTCTTTTTGTTATGTTCGTATGATCAGATGTAAGGATGTTCCCATGGTGTTACCTCGGGATTGCAGTTGTTTTTCTTTTTCCCTTTTCTAAAATTTATGACTTTATTCCTTTCGTTATATGAAAATATCACATGCTTCTTCAAAATAAAGCTAACCTCTCTCTACATTCTTTTGCTCAGCAGGGGGGCCTATTTTGCTTTTGGCTAGCTAGTCTATGGGCATTTGTTTATGAGCAATGTTTCGGTCATTAAAATGAATTATAAGATGATGTGCCGGGCGGTCACTAGCGTATGAATACGCTTCGGCCATTGACGGACTCAAACGTCAAAGGGTTAGGGCTTGTTTAGTTACAGCTTATAAGATTTAGCATTTCACATTTTTTTGCTTAAAAGTTAAATACTGTTTGACTGCTCAACTTTCAAGCTGATATTATTAGTTGTTTTGGCCTAATAGGCTGGAAATTTTAAGTTTGATGCATCTAATTTTTTTTTTCCAATTAAAATTAAATTATCTTATTTGCTCAAAATAGCAAACAAACAAAACTTGCATATACTACCCTCTTGGATTTGACGTTAGCAAATAATTCAACATCATGGAAGTGTTTTTTAGCACTGGAAATGGTACTTTTAAAATGATAATAATTGTTGAATTTATTTCAATCTTCTTCATGTCCCAATTGATTAGTGCTATATAACATGACTAGTACTTGAGCAGTGGGCTTGGCCTTAGATTTATTAATAACTAAATAACAACCGTACAAAATGCTTTGTTAATTAGTCATTTAGTGCTTTTCCAAGCAAAAGATGGGTTGTGGAAAATCCAAAGGTGCTTAATAGTGATGTTTTCTACTTTTAAACCATATAGAAAGATACAAAGTAAATAATATAAAGAAATTGCTAAATTGGTGGACAAAAAGTTCAAACCAAAACAATGCCCATAAGTTAAGTAGGGCTTTTTGTCAATAACAAAAAGGTGCACGTTAAAAAGGACAAACTACAAGTTTAAAATATGCACAGCGATGTTAAATTGTGTAATTAACTATGAAGATTTATATTATGACTTATGTCTAGTTTGAGATTGCTTTTGCTTACTTGTTTTTGTTTATTATTATTTTTTTTTTGAAAATTGTATCATGTAATATTTGTTAAATATTAAAGTATCTATTTTTTTATAATATATTTCTATTTTTCTAAGAATTCTTTTAAAAGCAGCCTTAGAGGTGGTTTTAAAAATCATTTATGCTTTTCCTATTATTAACTTTATTCATTCCTAGTACATATATACATGCTTTTGTCTTTTTAGAACAAAAAATATCATTTTACCCAGCACCAAACTATTTGTTAAAATAAAATTTATAAATTATTTATTAAACACTAAGATTATAACATCTTTTATAATTAATTTTCAAAATTAAATTTGAAAAATGGATTATCAAAATTACCAGCATTCCCGAACTAAGCCTTAGAATTTCAACCAATATTACTGAAAGAATTTTGATATTTTCTTAAATGACAATTGGTTTGGTTCATCAATAGTGCCAGAAATGTAATTTGATCAACAAATCTAGTGAACCAATTCGTTTTTAGTGAACCAATCACCAAAATAATGATGCACTTCCTGGTTACAAGAGTGCACCCCATGCAATATGCGTACTGTGTATATTATCTTCTTTTGTATATTATATTAATTTTAATTATTTTATTAAATTAGTTTTTTAATAATTTTTTATATGTTTTTTTTTTGTAATTTTTTAAATTATTTATAAATTTATAAAAGATCGATTGGTAGGATTTATACAACTGTAATATTTTTACGAAAAATTAATGTCTATTTAGGTTAATTTTAGATATGTGAAAATTTTACTATGAAAAATATTTAAAAAATTAATGTTGATTGAGACAATATTTTAAAAATTTATGAAGAGTCTTATATTGGTAAAAATCAATTTATAAAAATACTTATTTACTAATGGTAATTTGATTCTTAGATATAATTTTAGTAATTTCAATAATGATAAGTTATTTTATAGTTATGCGGGCGTGTGCACGCGCGTGCGTGCGCGCACACACACACATATTTGGAGCTATATATGATCTTATATGAAATTTAATTTTAATAATTTCTATTATGGCAAGTTGATATATATGTATATAATTTTAATAATTTATATTAGAGTAAATTGATATATATGCATATAATTTTAATAATTTCTCTAATAGTAAATTTTATTATTTTAAATTATAATTTCATGGGACACATATTTTTTATAATTTCTATTATGACAAGTTTATTATTTCAAATCATAATTTTATGGGATACATATCAAGTAATTGTGATAACAAATGTGCAATTAGAGTGAAAATATTTGGAGGGGATAACTTTTATATATATAAGAAGATATTTTGAATATCACCTTTTAATTATAAAGTTGTATGGAAAACTATTTATATTTTACCAATGAATCAACTGTTTGAGTTTTTAAAAAGTTCCGTTATTTAATTAATTTTTTTTCTCATCTTATTTTCTATTTGGAATGCATACTACGATTGATATTGGAATCAGTTGTGAAGTTTTTCTTCGATCTTTATTTGAAAATTTTCTATTGTAAAAACTAAGTTTTGACAGTTTTATGGGAAGATAATTTGCTAAAAATTGTTCGTTCTAGCATTTGAAAGTTTTGTGTAATTACTTTTTGAAATATTTTATTTATTTATGTGTGTGTGTGTATTATTTATGTGTGTATGTGTGTGTTTGTATGTTAGAGTTGCATATTTATTGTACTTATTGTGTAATTAGTAATTGCTTATTAGTCCTATTGTACAGGTTTATGTATGGATCTATTGTTTACTCATTAATTAAGAACCCTAATAATATTATTTTGCCTCGTTGTTATTAATGTTTGTTAACAATATATGTATATATATACACATATATTTATGCATCTATATACTTTGAGTTAGCAATTGATTTGTTTGGTGCATGACACGCGAATAATACTTTGTAGTTAATTTATATAATTTTTTTAAAATTGTTTTTTCAGTAGTGGGCTCCAGTTACGTTGTGTTAAAACTCAAAGATTCGTTTGCGGATTCTTCTTCTATTAAAGGGATTCCATATGGAGCCTAGTGGGCATTCACTGCATCATATTATTACTGTACTTTGTTTGCAGTCCCTCAGATTGCACTTATATTAGCCGTTAGATTTTGAACATATTGATCCAAAGGTCAAATGTCAAGTTATTAAAAAAAGAAAAATGAAGTGAGAGAGAGAGAAACTAAATGAAGAATGGAAATGGAGATGTGTTGTATCTCTGTACTGCTTCATCCCTCCTACCACAATCGTCAGCCTAGCTTTCTATCCCACCTCCGCTCCTGTGGGGGGTCCGATAGCGATAAACAGTGGAAAAACGTTGATTTCCACTACTATTCTCTCTCCTCTTTATTCAAATTTTTTAAAATATGAGTTTCAATTACGGAGGAAATTGTGTATCAATTATTGATCTTCAATGATATTTTTTCAGATACGAAGGTTTCTAGCGTTACTCCCGTATTCCACATATTGATACTTCGGAAGTATCTACTGGATCCTTCCCATATTCTTGATTTCTATGATTTGTATGTTGAAAAAGATTTATGGCACAAGGTACGACTTATTCGTATATTCGACGTGAAAGAACAAATGCTTCGGAGGCATTCTATCCTTTTGGTTAATGTTTTGTGGAAGAATCGTTTGACGGAAGAAATAATTTGAGAACATGAAGATGAGATGCGGAACAAGTATCCGAAGTTATTCGATAATTCCGGTACGTTCTTATATATTTTTGTGGTTTATACTAATTTTGGGAATGAAATTTCATAACGAGGGGAGGATGTAACGTTACGAAAAATACGTATAAATTTTTTGCATAAATAAAATTTTTATTATGCGTTATAATGTATTGTTTATTGCATTTTTGTGTATTTATATTGTGGAATTGTATTTGAGATTGTGGAATGGATTTTGAGTTGTTTAAGGCTTAGTCAAACCTTAGCTTTTCAGTCGTATTTGACACCTATCCGATGGTTTTGAGCCGCCATACAAGGTGTTCCAAGGTTGTATTTTTGGGCTAAAAAATTACAATTTTTCTAAGCCGATTCTAGATCGTCGGACACCTTAGAGTGATGAAAAAGTACTTTTTGACCTTAAATACTTGGTCAAATGTTCACTTTATTCCCATTTCCGAAAAAGCAATATTTATAGAGAGAGTGTGGCGATTTGTAAGGTCTCGATTTTTACGCTCTTCATCCACCTAGCTCTGGAGTTAGTCTGTCTGTCAATTAAAAGTCGATTTTCGGAGTTCATTTTGATGTAAGACTTATCTTCTCATTTACTCATTCATATTTCTTCAATATTTGTACTTATCTTATATATCGAAATAAATTTGAAAATCTTCTTCCTTTCACCTAGTAGAACAACTTTTTGTATAGAGTTGTTGCAATTCGAAACTTGATACTAGATCAAACTAAGGGGGTTAAAAGAAGGCTTTTCGGGATGAATTGTTTGTGAACTCTCAGTATTTCTTGGAGGCATTTAAGGTACAAGTAGATTACGAATAGTTTCACGTGTTGTGCTATGTGGATTAGATTATCGTTGTGATATTTGTGGAGCATATAAAATGGTTTTAGAACTTGTGACAACAAAATTGTGACATATATAGAAATTGTGACATACATTATTGAAGCATATATTTATATATTGTGACACGAATTAGACATACATTTGTTACATACATCAAAACATGTATTTTTGTGACTTAAAGTATTACATTGTGAACCTTGGAAGTATGTTCATTCGGATTTGGACTTTGAGTCCATTGGATAGGCTTTAAGTCTTTTATATTTCTTTTTAAGAACAAGTATCGACTTTTATTATAACTTTGTGGATTTTATGAGTGACCTGACAACTTTGAGTTAGGTCTATGATTTGTAGAAAACTTCCCAATGAGGGCTGTCATAGGAGCATGCATTTATATTTGTGTAGCCCTTTTAAAAACCTTTGTGAGATACTCATCCTATTTTTAACCCTTGAGTAGTAGCCGGGTTTATGCTTCGTGATTATGTTTGTGCTTTGTGAAAAAGGTTTATGGAAAGGGATTTGTATTTTGTGTTTAGGAGTTTGAGTAAATTGTACATTAGCATTTCATTAATAGAAATACTTATTAAATGTTCATGTTAAATACATGTTTTACTTCAATTTGCGATCATGTTTATTTATATGCATAAGCATGTACGTATATTTTAAATATATCTTAATATCTTATTTACCTTGTTGATTAGTAATCAAACTCGTATATTTTCTCTATTTTGTATCTTTTTGCTATAAATAATTCTGTAGGTATGGAGGCTAGATCGGAACATGCTTGTTAGGCACAACTTATCACGAGACTGATATTTTGTGGTATTGGTGTTGAACCCTCAATACAATGGATGCATTTTGTGAGATCATTGCTTTGTGGCTTCAACATTTTAGTTGTTTATTGTGTAATTTGGGGGGTTTGATTATGTAATAGTCCATTTTATTTTGGGCAAGTACGTAACTTGTTTGTTTTATGTAGACCTTGGAAGCCTATCTTATAACTGTTGTACATATATATAATCTTTATTGTGGATTGTTGTAGTTTAATATTTTGGTATATGCAAGTTGTTGTTGTATATTACGATGTATTGCATTTCCCTATTTATCTTGTATTTATTCTCACGTCTCCAGATTCCTTGGGAGTAGGGCGCGACAGGTTGGTGTCAGAGTTTAACCGAGTTACGTAAACCTTAGTAACTTTCAGGTAGGGTATTTAATCAGGTTAGAGTTGTGTTTGTTTTTCGTAATGACTGGTAGTTTTTATATTGTTATATTTTGGAATTTTGAGTTTTATTGTATATATTTGTGAAGTTTAATATATATGTAATTGTAGACTTATGGTTTTTCCTTGTCTTTATTTGTAATGTGAAGCATTATGGTACGCGGTAGAGG
This sequence comes from Embelia ribes, assembly GCA_001753735.1. NCBI lineage: Eukaryota > Viridiplantae > Streptophyta > Magnoliopsida > Ericales > Primulaceae > Embelia > Embelia ribes. Next base: position 1,885 of record MKEJ01080009.1, on the reverse strand, counting down.
ATGTCATGTTGGTAGAGGAGCTAGGGGACGTATAGGTAGATTGGGGGCTTATATAAAGGATAAGACGTATCCAATGCACACTCATGCATGGGAAACTGAGATTTGGGAAGCCAGAAACCTTCCTAATTTAAAAGAGACTACGAGTGAGGAAGAGAGCTTGAAGGAGAGCAGAGAAGAGGCTCCCAAACCTTTACCTCGACCTTCGAGACGTGCTCGTCCTCAACCGGATGTTGATATGTTTAGGGTAATGGAGGAGGATTTTCATCGAATGGCACAAAATTTGAGGGGAAAAATTAGTGAGACGAGAGTTTCAGCGACTCAAAAATATTTTAGAAGGATGGATCCCCCTATCTTTAAGTGAGATCCCTAGATGATCATAGACGAATATTGGCTAATGGAGGTGAAACGTGTCTTCAATCACTTCAGATCATGGACAATGACCTTAGGATGGCAACGATACCATTTTACTTACGGGGAGAAGCAACATAGTAGTGAAAGAGTAAGGAGGAAGTTTACTAGCAGAATAATCTTATATGGAATGCTTTCTACAACTTATTCTTGGATGCATTCTTTCCCTTTATGCTTTGGGAGGGAAAATAGATGGATTTTTTTAATCTCGTCTAAAAGAAAATGTCAGTATATGAGCAACACCAAATGAAATTGACTACAGTTTCTAGCTACTCACCGGAGTTGGTTTCTATGAAAAAGCTTCAGTGTCATACATTTGTCGAGGGATTGTGTCCTTCTATTCAGATTCAGGTTGATGCGGTACTCTATGAGATATATAGTTTTGTAAATGTAGCTATAGAAGTTGAAGTAAGCATAGTCACTTGACAACGTCTTTTAGATTCTCGTCCTCTTAGGCTTTTGGGCCAACCTTTTGGTTCGTCTTCGACCCATAATTCAAGGAATCGTGATAGTGGTAATCATGGTGGTAGTGATCGTGGTGATTATAGTAGGGTTGGTCCTAATGCTAGTGATAGTGGTAGTCGAAAAAAGTCACGGGAGGCCTTTCCTTCTTTTTCTTCTCGTGGGTGCGCTTAGCCAACTATTTCTACATCTTCGGGTTTGAAGGTTTAAGGCTCGGTGTGCTTCAATTATGGTCAGCAGGGCTACTTATCTTTTGAGTGCCTTCGTCCTTTAACACGTTGTTTCTGTAGTATCGAGTGACATGTTCAATCTCTTTGCCCTTAGGCCTTTTGTTGCAGCTGCAACAATATGGTCCATATGTGTAATTAGTGTCCCGAGAGTTTTTCTGCTCCTAGTGGCTCTCGAAGACCTAAATAGTCCTCTTCTCCTTTGGTAGTAGCTTCTTGGGTATCTTATGTGTTACCTATTTGGTCCTCATTAGGGTGCGGGGACTTCTAGAGGCAGATATTAGGGTGTTGAGACTTCTTGAGGTAGATATCAGAGGGTTGGTACGCGTGGCAGATTTCAGCAGGGTTAGTCTTCTCAGACCCATGCCTATACTATACCTTAGGCTCTGAATGTAGCTGAGCCTTCTGTTGTGTGAGTTATAGTACCTTTACTTTCTACCTGTGTATATATTTTATTTGATACCTGTACATCTCACTCTTTTATAGCATCCCGCTTTGCATCTAAGTTAGAATTATCTGTAGAGCGTTTAAATGTTCCTATATCTGTTGATACTCCGGGGCAGTTAACTTTTGTGTCGATCGTATTTGTCGTGATTGTTCACTTATCATTGCCGATTATATCTTTGTGTATGACTTTGTGGTATTTGGTATGCTGGGGTTTGGCATAATTATTGGCATGGATTATTTGGCGCACTTTCATGCCACCATCAATTGTGAAAAGAGACAAGTTGTGATGAGGACTTTTTCGGTAGTTAGTGTTTGTTTCCAGGGAGAGCGTAACTATGTTC
>MKEJ01080005.1:0-22275 GCA_001753735.1 Embelia ribes | reverse complement strand
TATCTAGGGGGCTTATCTAAGAGCATAAACGAACCTTATGGGGTCATGAGAATAGACTGATTATTATTTGGCTAATCTTGGGGTCCTAAGATCACGGTTGGTATGTTTATATTGTTTAGAACTTTGGGGCCGTAGGAGCAAGATTGGTTTAGATTTTGTTGTTGATGGACCTTGGGGCCATAGGACTAAAGTTGGCTTTGGATTTTGTTGTCAATAGACCTAAGGGCCCTAGGACCAAGGTCGGCTTTGGATTTTGTTGTTGATGAACCTTGGGGCCCTAGGACCAAAGTCGGCATTGTTTGGTTGTGCAAGCAACAGAGACACTCTGCGGTTGCTTTATGTGTAAGGTGCAGGAGAACCAAGTATCTCGTCCGGGAGGACCTAGTATCCCGGTTAGTTGTGTGGTTTACTTTTGGCAATTCATATATTTACATTTATTAGTTATACATGCTTTTGAACATTTGGGTTGGCAGTATATTGTACATTCTTATTGCATATATTCTATACATATTGTTTCATTATTTTGATAGATTGGGCATATTATTTTGATTCATGCTTGCTTGATTGGAATTTTCTACTGTTGTTATGCATGAAAATGCCAAGCAGAATCAGGAGCTCGGAATCAGGGAGGACAGGTCAAGGCTCATTCGGGGAAGCACTTAGCTCTATTTGTTAGCTTGTTTCCGTTGCGTTATCTTTTTTATTTCAGATATTTGTAGGCCATATGCCAAGATATGATATTATGTTCAGTTTGAATATTTTAAAAGGCCAGAAAACATGATAATAAGGCCTTATGGGTTGTTTGTCCTTCGGATTATACATTATTTATGTTCTTTTATGAGTTATATTTTACTTATACGTTGATCAGTATTACAAAAATGAATGGTTAGCTATATATTTATGATTGATGGATTATCGGGGCCTTACATGAAAAATAGAAGATCTTGAATTGAATAAGTGTGAAAATTTGGCTAAAGCATGAAAAAGCCGAAAAAATAAAATTTCAAGACCTACCGTTCAAACGGCTCATTACTAAGCAGATTCCATTAATATGTGAGTAATGTGAAAAATCTTATTTTGGACGAGAGTTGCTGAGATCTAAGATCTGATTTATATTTGTTTAGCAATGTATTATTGTAATAAATAGTTTTATAATTGTTAGGTGAATTATTGTCATTTGTTTTCTCTCAATTTTTTACTATAAAATGGAGCTCTTGTAATACATTTAAGACATCCATTCAATCAATAAAAGCATTCAACAAAAACACTCTCTTTCTCTCAATTTCTATTTTTAGTTTCTAAACTTTAAGAGTATGGTTATTTAGTTTTTATTTTGAAGTTCAAATTGTGGAAGTTAAGGGGGGAATCCTCTCCTTTCTATTTTATCTTGTACATACTTTGTGAGTATTTCTCTACCTATTCTTAATTTCTAAATTTTATTTTCTAAATTTTACATACTTTATTAGTTAGTTTTTACTTCAAATATTGCAACTTTTTTCTAAACTTAATGTAGACCTTTATTTTTCCATGCTTATTTAATACTTTTAGCTTATATTTGCCATATCCAATTTTAAAGATTAAATCTTCCTTGCTTAGTTTTTTTATTTATGCTTCTTTTTTCTTCAACATCATGAGTAGCTAGTTTTTTTAGACTTGTTCTAGTTTGATAATGATAATAGGGGATAGTTTTTGGTATATGGATTAACAACTAGTAGGTAGTAATTTATTAGTTTGAATAATGTCTTTAGATATGCTATCGGTAGTAAATTATGTTTTTGGAAAATGGTTGGGGTCTTGACCTATGCAAGTCTTTCGAAATCCTCGGACGTAATTATGAGTATGTTCCGATGGCACTTCCGAGGTGCTTTAGCGACATTAATAAACTTGATAATTGCTTTTCACAAAAAAATTCTAATTTAAAAATTCGGAGTCCAAATTAGTAAAATTTTAGTAGAAATTAGTATGTGAGCGAGGATATAACATACTCATGTATTGAAGTCCAATTAGGAGGAAGTCACTTTTATTTTCCTTTTATACTGCATTTTAGACATAGTCACACCTTAATTCACGGTGATATTTAATTTTAATTTTTAAATTGACTAGGTTTCCTTGTAAATCTATAATTGATAGAAACATTTAGGTAATTTTTCTCGTCAGTAAGAGTTCCTGAGATTTGATACCTGGTACTTATCGATAAAGCTACGACCAACCCCGTATATTTGTAGTTTTATAATAGCGTCCTTTTGGTCCGGTCATCAATATTCCGTCATCCAAATTATGCCCATTTGAGTCACACGAGGACAATTTGTTTAGGTTTTTATAAGGACGGACTAATATTATTCAAATTGTTAAGATGAGTACCAAATTAAAACTTGGACAAATGGAAATATACCCATGAATTTATATTTTCTAAAACTTATTAATCGATTTATTGCTTCCTCAGCAGTCAGCACCAATTGTTAGATAGGAAGCACTAGTGTAAGTCACCCAATAATTTATACTTATTATTAATACTAATGAAAAATATTTAAAACCAAACCATTTAATATTCTCAATCTTTCTTAGCCGCTAAATTCACCTAAAATTTTCTGCATTGAAACCCTAATACATTCCTAAATTTGGTACCCATACAGGATGCCAATTTTAGGAAAAAATAAAATCGATTTGGCTTACATCAAAACTCAAATGTTTTCCAAGGATGTATTCATATCAACTCAATATGCATATCTTCCAAGAATTTTACGAGCAATTTGTCAAACACCACAATTTTCATTTTCCACTCATTCTAACTTACTCTATCAATCATCCACATCACAATCGGAAAAAAAAAAGAACAAAGTAGAACATGTATCTAGCATTTCGACAAAGTTATTTTTACATGATTTATGATTATATATTAGCTTTGGTCTCTTATTTATAATGTATGTATACAATTTTTCACTTTCTTCAAGAACATTTACTTTCAAGACCTTACTTCTAATTTAAGTTCAGCTTATTGCCATTATTCAAGTAGCTGCTAATTTTGAGGATATTGGAGTAAATTAAAAATAAAATTATAATGAAGCTTGGAGGTTTTGGAGTGCTATTATTGGCTAGCGTATCATTTTTACACATCCAATCGTGAATGTTGTCCTTTTTCCTCCAAACACGCGAAGAGCAATATAAAATGTGAGCGAAGAACCAACACTTCCTCTGGGTAAATACATATAGAAAAGTAAGACTTAACCAAACTATAAAAGATTTGGATAGAAAAGAGGCTGATTTGGTTTTATTAATGAGATGATCAATAGACTCACCGTCTTAACAACGAAGATATATGCAGTTAATTTATCAACTTTTATACAGGCTCTTCGGTAGTGACTCTCCATTTTTTTGCCGGGATTTAGTAATTTGTTCATAAAACTTCAAATAATCAAGTCTTTACACTCAATATTTCTTTCTTGTATTTTCATATCAAATAAGAAAAAAAATCTCATTTCTTTTCACTTTTTCTAAAAGTGAGAAATTTTGGCATTGATTTTCGAAGTGTGCATCTATGTTTTTCCCCAATAGTTGGTAAAAAAGAAGTTTTTATTTTTCAATATTGAGGTTCTTTAATAAATATTTGGGATTGATTTTAACCGCTAATTATAGTTTTTCTTGCATTAATTAAAAGAGTATCTTGAAACACTATTGCAAGATTTCTAAAAACTTATACCACTTATAAAAGCAACTTAAAAATCTTATTTAACAAATATTAAGACGATACTTCTTTCAAAATTAACTTTTAACGTGGCTTTAGAAGGGATTTTCAAAGTAACACAACATCACAAAATTAAGCCTTAGATTGATAAAATGAAAAGCAAAAAAGACATTTAACCTGCATTAAGAATTTAACATGGAATTTTACTCACAGTAGAAATAAAGAGACATATCAATTAAACTAATTTTACATTAATGTTATGTTCACTATTCTGTCTTCTAATCATTTACATAAAAGCCCTCAAAGAGTGAAAATCACTTGTTAGGTTTGAGATATAAATAATTATGAATTAACATAGAAATCAAAAAAGAAAAAGGGAGAAAAACAAAGCTTAACAATAAATGAAAAACCCATTCACCCCAAAAATGAAAACAAGAACAAAAATGCTTTTCCCCTTTTGTATTTTGATATTTTCCTTCATGGGCACTTCGGGTTTTGCCCGGGTCCTCCGAAATAGAAATAATTACCCCAAACACTATTAATCCCTCCTTGAATATCGTAGCAATTCGGGTGATCCGCTAAGACCTGCAGATTCGATAATGGAACTAAACTATTATCCCAATCGACAACTTGTAAATTCCGAAAATAACACGATTTTCCAAACCCTTCCTCTGAAAAATGCCCGCTACCCATTTGGGTCTTCGTGTGGGAACCGGTGGGGCTGTTATTTACGATTTCGCCCCCGAATTGGACCATGTCCGCGTGGTCTCTCAAGTGAGTGAACAAAAATGCGGGCCAGTACCCGACTAAGATTCCCGATCCAAATTCAAGCCACCAATTTCCGTGTTTCGGGTCCTGCATAATAGATATATAATTAGTTTGGAGAAAATTTGGCATTCAATTTAAGTGAAATGCATAAGATCCTCAATAATGACTACCAATTTAGTTATTATTATCAAATTTAATCAATTTTAGGTAGTTCTAATCATGTTTAGATTATTAAGAAGTCATATTCCTACATCATATTGATATTGGCTAGGATGGACTTAACCTAAGGTCCGAAACTAATATTCAACAGAATGATTCACGTACAGACAATCATGCATCAGAAGTGCATATTAGACTCGTGAACATAATAGTAATAGAGAATCGAGAAATTTTCTTGAGAATTAATTAGTCTTGCAATACTAAAAATTCTCAAATGCCAAATATAGGTTGCTCAAATGCAATTTTGACAAAAGTTATATGAAGAAACTTCAATTTAAATTACCTTCCAAATTAATAAACTGATATCAAATTGTCCACCATCAAATGAAGATGTTGGTGAAATTGCAGCTCCAATTGCAATCTTGTTATTTGTCTGAACAAAACCTGAGCACAGCAGATTGTAGCACCCTGTTGCTTGGTAAGCATCACTCTGTCAAATAAAAATATATTTGTTAGTTTTATTTTGATATTAAAATTGTATTATTTCAAAAAAAGAAAATAAATTTAAATAAGGAAATTACTTACTGTCCAATATGTGAAGAACCTTGGGTAACTGTCTCCATATAACTCTGGGCTGACCTGCAAACATTTAATGAAATTAACTTTTATTGTAGTTTCTAATAATGGATTTAATTGGTTGCAGTTTAAAGCTAAAATTTTAGCCTTTTTACATTGAAAAAATAAAAAATTAATCTAAGTCCAAATTTGTAGAAAATTTTCTTTCTTCTTACTTAAAAAAACCACACTAATAACTTAAGGTTATACATTACACTTATACAATGGTGAGACATCAACTAGAAAATGAGAATGCTTGTTTTACAAAAGGTTATTGTAATTGAAAGTTCATATAGTCAATTTAATTAGATACATGGTGCATATTTGGTACTCCAATTTTTCACAATGAGATTTGTAGAACAAACCTGCCAACCAGCTTCGATGGTGTTGAGATCATTTCCGAATGAACCCGAAATTACCCACATTTGCGATAAGCTAAATTCGTACGCATTCTCTATTTTAGGTGCCCATACATTTATACTCGCCTTGGCTCCGTAATATTGTTCTCCCGTGACATACCCAACTGCATGCTACATACAAAAATAAAATAAAATAATAATAAAAAAAAATGAATGATTACTAAAACTCACATATTGGGTTTGTTTAGTTGTAACTTTTAAACAGATAATATAACTTATTTTTGAGTAAGGACATAATTGAGTGCATTTAATTTAGGACATCACGTTTATTTTGGCTAAAATATCAAAATGCTCAGATTGAAAGTTAACCAACCAAATACTGTTTATTTTTAAAACAAAAAAAAATGATAAGTTGCAACCAAACAAGCATAGTATTACAATTATAATAGTTTTCAAGCATACGCCTGGTCATTCAAGACTCAAAACCCATTTTCATTTATGAGCAAGTTTTAAATCAAATTCAAGACATTCTATACTTCAAAATTTCAATTCTTAGAGTGTATTAGCCTACTCAAAGAGTGATATTCAATTTCAATTTATAAACACTAGTTATAATCTTTCTTATTCAAAACTTGAAAGGGTATACTATAAGACTTGAAAGGGTATACTATAAGACTTGATGATAAAGGGTATACTATAAGATTTGAAAAAGTGTTTTAAGCGGAATGATTAGCACCCGAAAAGCTAATCAATTGGTGTAAATTATTTCGTTGAGTGATAACGAAATCTCAAAGCGGAGACTTGAGATAGTGGATATAGTGGATCGTGGTATTTTTGGACGAACTACTATAAAAATTCATTTCCATTCTTCTTCTTTGAATTTGTTCCAATTTTCTTTGCATTTGATATTGTTTCAAATTGCAATTATTTTTATAAATCACAATTTACCACCCTCTTATGATTGCCTAAAAAACAACAATTTTAGCAAATTATACGATGGTGATTGTTGTAAATATAATAATATAATTTATTAAATTTTGTTATTTAAGAAATTTAGGTTTGGAATTATATTATAATAAGTTTTATAAGTTATGATCTTGATAATATTATTTTTGAAAAAAAGTTATATAGCATCTTTTATTATAATTATTTTCATCTTTTGTTTTATGATTTCAATTTTTGTGGATTTATATTATAATAATATTTTTAGGAAAAAAATAATCTTTATTAGGTTACTTTTGATTTTGGTGGAAATAGTATGATGATAATATTTCTAAAAGACAATAGTAATTATGATGATAATTTCAAGACTGATTGACTATGATTTTATTTATGTGCATATGTAAATGTAATGAAGATATATTATTTTTCTTTCATAAATTTTGATTACTAAATTTAAAGAAATATGTGTCAAAAGACTACTCAACCACTTATCAAATGATTATGTAGTCACGTATCGCGATTAGAGCAAAATTAAGAGACTCAATTTTTAAATTAGGATAAATTACATTTTGCCCCATGAGGTTTCTAAAAATTCAGAAACCCCCCTAAGGTTTCTAAAATTACACTGCGCCCCTATGAGATTTGTTGGCCATTGTAGTTTACCTCCAAAGTTTCCAGAGGTCAAGTGAAACTAAATTATTTATAATATAGTGTCTTTTGTATGGTTTTTTGTTAAAAAAATTATTGTTTACAAATATAATATATTTTTATTAAAGTAATTATCTTTTTTTCAATATCACCTAATATCAAGTTCTATATTAATTAACTGGGAAACTAAGTGAGGGTAATATGGTCCTTATACAACAAAATCTAACTTGGATTAAAAGTTGGGTCAAGTGTAATTTCCGAAACCTTTGGGGGGCAATCCGAAATTGTCAGAAACCTCATGTGGGAAAAGTGTAATTTACCCTTTCTATTAATAAGAGATTTTGTGACTTTTAAGCCCTTAGAATGAATTTATTGATGCAAGTACAGTTAAGAGCAATAAATAGATTTTGAAAGTTTGTAGTTTTCTTGAAATAGAAACTGTTACACAAATTTAATGAATGGAACAAATTCAACCTGAAATAGATTTCTAAATTTGTTAATGATCTACTTCATCTCTCCAGAACTGCCCATGATAGTCAATCTGTTTTATTCTGAAAAAAATTTAATTTACTGAAAAGGAAAAAACATAATCGGATAATTTCAATTAAAAATAGTTTGTCATAGTTTTTCCGAACACATAAAACCCGAGAAAAATTATTTTACCGATTTCCGGTTAACACTCCATTCCTGAATAAGCGTCTTTCTAGATAAATTTTTCATTCTTTTTTAAGTATCATTTTAGGAAATCAAAGATGTCTTAATTATGTTTTTTCACTTTTACTTGCTAGTATTAAACACTCTCTGTAAGATTATCTATTTCTAATTTTAATAAAGGTTATCATAATAAAATATTATTTTTTTTCCATTGAAAATGAGATTAATTAGTGGTATCCTTAATATATGTGTCACAACTCACACCCTACTTTGAAAAACACTTGAATAGAGGGAGAATTAATTTCTACCACCATTGAAAAAAATATTTTCATAAAGATAACAATATTATGCGTATAAATAAGATGTATATTTTTTTTTGCCATGTTCAAGAAAAAAAATACTAACTTCATTTCTATATCTTTTAGCCTATAAATTCCTCTACTTTAGATATTAATATTTACTAACCTCATGGCCTGAGCCAAACGACTCTCGTTGAACCGGTTGAATTTTTTTCCCAAATTTTTCTGTCGAACTTGCTCGAATAAAATCATTTTTGGTTATTCTTCTTATTGGAATTGTTCCCTCAGGACAAACTTCTCCATTTGAGCTCCATAGCTGAAAATTTTCTGAATTAATTATTCTTGAATTATAACCTTTTGGTCTCTCTGGTGGATCCTGAGAAAAAATCATATAAAAAATCCTAAATTTTTAACATAATAATTAGAATGAAAACTTTTTCACAAAATAAATAAAAAGAATATTGAAACTTACTTACCAGAGGCTTTTGACCTTTTAATTGAGGATGATCAAATGCTAATTGTTTATGAGATTGAACACAATCTATTAAATCACCATCTGGGCTCTGCAATAGAAAGAAAAAGGAATTTATAAGAAAATTATCACAAACTCTTCAAATCGGGGCATAGTTACGGCGGAGTCAGATTTTCAGTGCGACGTTGACGATACTTGTTAGGCATGCGAAGCGCCAAATCTGAAATGTCAATTAATTATTTGAATAATGAACACACAGGGTACTTGAAATTATTTTTCTATTTATTGGTTTCAATTTGCAATGTTATTTTCTAATTTCAGTTCGGTTAGTACTTGTTAGTTTAGCTTACTAGATTATAACATGATAAAATACTCCTTCCTTAAGAACTTAATGCTTTTTATCGGCAACTACTAATATAAAACTCATAAAAATTATTTCAAAAATAAAAAATGCCAAATTCCCACAGTATCAGCGTCTAGCGTTTTGAAAGTTGTTGAAAAAAACTTTTGGAACTATATCTGCATCCTTATCCGAGTCTGTAATTACTAGTAAGTAAAGATATAAACAGAGGAAAAAATATGAGAAAAAAAAAAACCGAAAACAAAAATGAAATAACCTGAATTGTTTTCAAAGCAGGTCTATTGATCTTCATGAGATGGGCTCTTATAGTTTCCGATTTCCGCAACTCTTCTCCTGGCCGGAAAGTCTGGTTGGCTGGTATTTTGTTGCCGGAAACAGAGAGGAAGAAAACAAAAACAAGAATGATTGGGGATGAGAATTTAGAACTTCTAAAATCCATCTTTGGAGGATCTTTGTGGTTTGTTTCTTCTTCTACTATAACTGTTTCTGTTTTTGTTTTTGTTTTTGGACATTGGTGCTGTCTTGTTTTGAAATCACATTCTTCTAGCACATCTCCCCACCCAATGAAATCATTCTCTCAAATTTCAAAGCTCCAAAACCTCCACTTTCTCTCCCTTTTATTCCTTCTCAAGCTTCTATTCTATTATAAATTTAATTTTAGAATTTTAATCCATCGACGGTGTATGAATTTTCATATACTATCGGACTTATGTAAATGACACGTGTGTATTTGCACTGTTCCCTATACATGAAAGTGTACGCATGTCTTTTATCCAAGTAATATGATATATGAATTATCTTGACTTCTATTATTACCTTAATATTTTCTAGTTTTTTAGGGAAAATTAAGCAAATGATCCCCATGGTTTTAATAAAATTCTAGTTGGTCCTCAGTTGCCTATATACATAGGCATGTTGTATTTAACTCACCACAACATCGATAAGTATCAAGTGGTCAATGCGTGGTTAATTTAGAGATAAAATTTATCATGTGAATGACTGTTTATGTTTCTACCATCCCTAAATTTGAGCAATTTAAGATTCACAACAACAGAAAAAAAAAATTATGAAATGGACCAATTACGTTCGCTCATCTAAAAACTTGGGGACCAAATCATCATTTTTTAAAACATTGACACTATTAATGTTGCAATTGAAACTATCAGAACCGAATAGAATGATATATGAACCTATGGGGACCATGTGGGTCAATGGGTGTGGAGATATAAAGTATTGGGTTGTGGCTAAAACATGCAAAAATTAAAAAAAGACTAACTTTAAAAAATTGAAATAATTTTACGAAAAAAAAAAATCCAAAACCCTAGCTTGAATGATTTAGAAGAATAGTGGACAGTAGATGAAGCATAAAAAACAAATAAAAAAAGAAAGAAGAAAAAAGCTTTTATGGAATTATGAAAAGTATTTTTGTTAATAGCATATTTTAGTATTGTATCACTGCACGTCCTTTAACTCTGCCACTGGGTTGTGATAGTGTTAATTTTTGTGGAAAAATTTAAAATGTTTATTTCTTATTTAAATAAAAGGAGCTCAAATGTAGTTTAAAAGTGGGTTTTTGTTTCGCTGTATTTTATAAATATATAAATATATTTCTAGGCTGGAGTTGAAAAAATATATTTTTATAACAAAAATAATACCTCTAAAAAAATATATGCTTTTAGTATTTTTTAGGTATACAAAAATATATTTTTTGTGGAGCAAATAAATATTAATTTTTTCTTTTAAACAAAACGCACCAAAAGTGTACTTCTCGTGATATAACCACACAAGCTAAGTGTTAGTCAAAATTTGTGGAAAATTTAAGGATTGTTTCTTGTTTAAAATGGAGTAATTATAATCACATCTTATATATATATATATATATATATATATTTATTTATTTATTTATATATAGATTGGTGGTGTGGGGCAGTGTTTCCAGTCTTCAATACAAAGACTGAAACTTTAGCTTTAGTGTGGGGAATTTTCATAGCTTGAGACATAATGGCTAATCATTTTATTTTAATTTTACCTTTTGTTATTTTTTGCTTTAGCACTTGGGACAGATAGGAATTACATGGATTTTCTCTAGTCCTTTGCTTTGGGTGTCTCTCTTTCTCACTTCCCTAGATGTTCTTTGTGTCAGCCTCCATTATTTTTTTAATAAAGTTTTTTCATACATATAAAATTATTCTATATCCGATAAAATAGTTAAAACTATCCCAAAAAGTTGTGCTAAGTATGGAAGTACAAAATTCGGTTCTTGAACTTGAAATTTAGATATCCGATCTGAATTATCCGAAATTCGAATTTAGGTTCGAATTTGGATTTGAGATTTTTTTTCCAAAAATTCGGGTAATTCGAGTTCGGATAATTTAGATAATTACTAGAATTACTCGAATAATGAAACAACGTCGTTTTATATTATATATATAAGAAACGACGTCGTATTATGTATATAATTTGGGTAATTCGGATTCGGGTTTTAGTCTAATTCGGGTTCGAGTTTTTTATTTATAATTTGGGTTCGGAATTTAGGATTTAGGTAATTCGGATTTGGGAATTTCGGTTTTTTTTTTTAATTCGGGTTCCGGTAATTCGGGTAAGGTATTTTTTAAATTAAACTAATGATAACGATAGTGGCGAGTGAATAAATTTAAAAAAAAAAAAAAAAAAAGTGGAAATTATGTGTGGCTATTGATAAATTTAACTAGACTAATTTCATTAATTGCATTAAGGTTTCTTTGAGTTTTTATATTTTCGGACAATCATGGAAACTTGGGTCCCGTTTAGTATTTGAGTTTTTTTTTTTCCAGATCAATTTTCTATATGTGAAAACGTATTTCGTAATAACTTTTGAAACATAATTTTCAAATTGTAAATTGAAAAGAAAAAAAATTATAAATTTTAAACCTTAAAATATTTACTGTTTTGCAATATACATTTTTGAATTTTTTTCTAATACATAATAAATAAATAAAAATATACATAATTTTGAAAAGTTAAAAAATATTATTACGACTAAGTTGAAGTATACTCTACGTACACCCATTGTTTCTTGAAATGCTTATCACACTCTAGGATTTTCTACAAAACGTAGCAAAGTTTTTGGGAACTTTTATGATATTTTAAATTAGAAATAAAATATAAGACTAAAGAAGTTAAGAATAAATGAGTGTAAATTTTTAAATTTGAATACAAAAATAAATCACAATTATCATATTTTATAATTTTCAAAAAATATTTTTTCAGTAAGATTCAAGATAAAAAAAAATTAAGTGCTAAATATAAATTGTGAAGTAATTTGACATATATTTATTTTCAAAAATATGGACCATCTTTACTTTACAGCAAAAGTTTGAAAAATTGAAAAATTAAAAAAATAAGTTCTCTAAAAAAATTGTGCAGAATTTGTTTGGCTATTGACAAATAAGTGATAAAACATTCTTGCACACGCTATTCTTTTTTTGTTTTTAGGAAAAATTAATTGATTATAGCACAAATAATATATTACTAATTGGAAAATGATTTTAAGCAATAAAATGAGTAAAATCAATATTCCCTCCAACCTCCGTTTCAAAACAAGTGTTATTTAAAGTTGATACACGCAAAATAAGAAAATCATTAAATACTTTCAATTTGAGCAAAAAATAAGTACATTTACTCAAATACCATTCATTAAATATTTGATTTGTGTGAAGTATTTGAAAATTTAGTAGGAATAATATGGATAAAATTAAAAAAATAAAATAAATGTTTTCTTATTTTTTTTTTTAAATCTCTAAAATATACTTATTATTTTAAAACGGATGAAATATAACAATAGTAGACTAATTATAATCCTAGGAATGGAATTACATTTAGTGGGTCCCCTGCATCTGAGATTGTCAACCAAAGGGTTTGGTAATTAAAAACCAATTAATCATTATAAAGTGCAAATTTATTTTCCTTCTAAGCAAATACTCCTTTGTTTAATTTTCTTGCATACACCAAACACCTTTTCCCATCTTTACAAGTTGTCGTTATGTGCGCATGAGTGAGATAATAATTATTATTGTTGGATTATACTAATAATATTTTAGGTAATATATATACAAAATATTGCGACTAAGATGTTGTTGGGGATGGTGAGGTGGCACGCGCACTTGGTTCCGTGCAGCGTTCATGTCAATATATATATATATATGTATGTATGTATGTATATATGTATATAAGCACTCATATATACATTTGCATGCGCATATTCCATTGCTCTAGACTTTGGAGTTCCAATTAATTTACTCCTCATCAATTTATATTTATGGTTTAAAATGAAATACTACTGAGTAATTTTACTAGTTATAAGCACTCATACATATTTATAAATTAACCCAGTTTAGTTAACGATCCATGGATCATAATTATCATTTGTCAGAAATCAAAAGAAAAATCGGCATCTGCATTGGTGGATCCGGAATTTACAGTTAAGGAAAGTCGGACTTTTTGTTCTGCATAAAAAATTTTCTTTACTTTTCCCGAGGGGGCTGTGTAATGGTCTATTTGGAAAATTTTTTAAATTGATATATAAATCTATAAAAAATTTGGACATCGAGGAGATCGTGACCACTCCTATTCCCTTTTCGATCCACCAATGTGCATACATTATACTGGTGAGTTTTTGAGGTCTCATTATGCACTTGACTAAAATTGAAATCAAAATACATATTGTGTTATTGTCAAATAAGCAAAATTGAGATGATGAGTTTGATACATAGCCCTTAAAATTAAGGGTCACTTTTTGCTCCATGTTTTAACAAAAACAAATTAGCTCACACAATTAAAAAATAGACGAATTCAACTTAAAAATTATAATCTTTTTGGTGAAATAACAGAATAACTCATCTTAAAAATTAAGCAATCAAACACGACGTAATAGGCAACTAAATAAACCCTAAATATATTTTTCCCAATAATGATTAGAGCATGGGATGGACTATTGGTGGAAAATGTACTATGTTTTTCTTCCCACTTTCGCATGCTTACAAGGGTAATGGGAATCATTGCCATGGACCAATCCTTGTTTACACTATCATATTCATCGCTATGATGATGTCTCTCATAGATAGTACAAGTGTTGCTATGCATTGGATGCAACACATAGTACAAATCGAATCCAGGGATTGCCTTAAGATAGTCGACTGCCTTGTATCGAACTGTCCGGAGTTAGGTTATTAATGGTGACGTGACAAACCGTCCATTAGTTTGGAAACTATCATTTTCAATCAGTGGCGAATCCATGAATTTTTGTTAGTAATGTCAATCAAAAACTTAAATTCTATATATCTTACAAAAACTATGGGTTCAAAAGAGGACATAAAACTATGGGTTCAAATTTGTATTTTAGTGAGTTCAATTACTAATTTTTTTCCTAAAATCTAATATTTATATATAATAAAAAAAAAATTCACCCAAGAGATTCAGGTGAGACTCTTGGCCAAGCCTTGGAGCCCCCTGTCTTCAATGTATGAATATGTGTTTAGAATGAATGCCACGTCACCGGAACAACGGACGCGGCACGTGCGAAAATGATAAAATATGATAATAATAAGTCGAGGGTGCTTGATGTTTGCTCTATCACTTGACGTGCACTCCAAACCTAGTGAATTGTTTGTGCACCTCATGTTGTAAACGTAGACTTTATAGTTTTTGAAAATATAAAGTCAGCCAGAGTCACGTCTTATATTATTTGTGTCTTGCTTATTTATTTAATGAGTCATTTTTTTTTTTCAAGTTTGTCTCGTTTATAAATAAACAAGCCCAGGCCGGGCCTGGCCGAGCTGAACCGACTCCTAGCTTGAACCGAGTCCTAACTTATTAATGAGTGCTTGATTACTTTTCATTTCTACCATCGATTGGTAAATTGATAAATCAATATTCTCAAAAAATATGTATTAACAAGATATGTTATGAAATTATTATCAAATAACAATTTACTAGCATATATAAAATATTTACATAACTTTATAGCTTAATAGATTAATACAATAATTATTTTTAACTTAATTTCATCGATTAAAATAAAATAAAAGATAATTAGTAACGAAAAAGTGCATAAGATTATTACTATAAAACAGTGAAATTATTAAACTAATCAAGTAGTTTGCCAATTTTTATATTTTATTATATTCAATACAAACTATTTATTATTATGTACGTAGTCTTACTCTTATGAAATGAAAAAATATATATATATTTTTTATTTTAAAATTAATCAAAAGAACCAGAGTCCTTAACAAATCCAGACGGAGTAGTTCAAACTTGGCTCTTTTGATAAATGAGCCATATTTTACTGATCAGGTTTGGTTCATAATTTCTAAATAAATGAATCCAGATTGAGCGCTTAATAAGCCGAGCACAAGTTTGTTTATGAACAGTTCAATTCATTTGCATTTCTGGCTGAACAAGTCAATTCTCAACTAATTGAACACAACCAAATCTATATATATATATATAAAAAAAAAAAAGATGCATTTACAATTATATTTGTTAAATACCCAGTTGTCAATATAATATGACTTTTTGAAAAGAAAACACTAGCACGGATGAGAAAAGGAATTTTAAGTTTGATGCAAATGGCTAAAATATCTTTAGCAAAAATAGGGACCACAAAATGGCACTATGATATTCCCTTAAAAATCTCACAAAGTTTCTTTAGGGCTATGATTAGCTTGTTATAATTTGTTGCAAAAGCATTAAACAAGTGGTGCATAGAAAATGGTAAGAACATTGTTTTTCATAAGGTTATCAGAATGAGCCTTTGAATCTTTGATTTGATCTTTTTGTAACCTTAATTTTGTTTTATATTTAACAAGAAACTACTCCTAGTGTTGTCAAATTTCCAATGAAGATATTATATTAATGGCTTGTTTGACAACATTTGTATTTATATAATTTTATTATTGATAGTAAACCAAAGGGCAGACATAATATTAATTTGCGCAACAAATAATTAAAAGAATAATTTTACACATGACCCCAAAACCTATATGCACTCTTTTCTTTAGGCTCAGACTCAAATTCATTACAGCTTTTTAAGGATAAAAGCTTGTCCGGCATTTAATTTCGCTATATTCATTATTAAAGTTCTGTTTTCTTGCAAGACTAATTATAAGAAAATATTTTTTCCTTTTTCAATTTTCAAAATGTGACCGCCAGAAAATATTGATGAATCCAATTTCAAAATTAAGAAAATAAATTATGTCCTCAATGTCAAATTTTAATTTAATTTTCCATTTCAAACCTTAAAAAATTAATATTTTTTGAGAATTAAAATGTATCATGTTTGTGATTTATCTTTACATTGAAAATTAGAATCTGTTGCTCAATTATTCTTAAATATCTCCAAATAATATCATTTTTTTTCCTTATTATGAAATTTAATAATGGTTTTATCTCCAAATTTATTATTAACAATTGGAAAGGAATTTAAAAAAGTGACATTAAATAAGTTCCCTCATATATAAAACTCATTCATATTAAACTTTGCCCACCAATTTTAATTCTCAAAAAATAAAAACTAAAGCTAATGGGGGCCTTAGTTTCTTTTACTTTCCTCTTTAAGAAAACAAAAATGTATTCTTTATAAGAAAATAAATCGAATTATTTGAATTTACTAGTTTGTCTGCCTTTTTTATCCGGCAAGCAAACGGGTCAACTGCAAAAAGTGGCTTCGAGTTCAAAACCAATTAGAAAGTAGTTTGAATGTCAACCTCAAACAATAAAA
Organism: Embelia ribes; assembly: GCA_001753735.1. Lineage (NCBI taxonomy): Eukaryota > Viridiplantae > Streptophyta > Magnoliopsida > Ericales > Primulaceae > Embelia > Embelia ribes. The sequence continues at coordinate 5,557 of MKEJ01080005.1, read as the reverse complement.
AAAGGAAGAAAAAATATGTATACACTTGCAGCTACATAAATAGCTTGTTTTGAATTTATGAACCAAACAATGTACATATACACATCTCCATACGTAGCATAAATATATCAAAAACCCCACTTCGGAAAATGACTTCCTCGTATGCTTCGTTTCTACAAAACATTAACGAGAAAACACCAAAATATAGAAGAAGAAATCAATAAAAATGATTTAAACCAATAGTATTTCGGATATTATATTAATTAATTTCAAGGTTTACATTTATCATGCTAAAACAAGAAACTATGGAAATTTAACATAAATGAATTTAGAGAGACAATCAAGTTGATACTAACATTTGGAAGAGTATTTTGAATTATACTGATTGCGTTTGTTGAATATTGTTTCACTGGTTTAGTTGTTTAAATAATATGGTATTTAATTTCCTGTATATGCTCTTAGCAAGCTTTTTCCAAAAAGAGTGAAAAATGATTAATTTCCATGTTTTGATTAAGGAAATTTAGTATCTAAGCAGAGAATTAAGTACACTTTGACGATAGAATGACTTGCTCTTATTTCATCATTATAAGTGGGGTAATATCAACCAGAAATTTTTACTTTATAGCTAGGTCTTTCATAATTCAAGCACTCAAAAAAATCAACTTGTTTTCTTTAACAAAATCTTTGGAATGAAGTCTTGAAAATTTTGTAGGAAAATATTCTCCCAATATTGTACAATCAGATAAATTTATATTATTACTATTAAGCAAGACAGTATTATAAGTTTTTTTTTCCGACTTATCCCTTATATTAGTCCACATATTGGCAAAGAGTAGAAAAATGTAGAGCCAAAGATACAATTGTAATTGAGCCAACGAGCCCTGGTTGAGTCTGGGCTCGGCTCATCGTTTTAAAGAATGTGCTCGACTCATTTACTTAAAAGACATTGTATTATTTTATTCAAGCTCGACTTGTATGAGCTCCAGTAAGCCGTAGTCTATTCATGAATATTTCAATTATTCTAGATTGATATATTATTTATTTATTAATTAATATTTAAACAAACATCATTAAATTGAATATTTCATAAACTTGCCAACTAATAACCCCGAACTAGTAGATACTTCAAATAAATACGACATTGTATTATTTTTTTCAATTAAAAATACATCTTTTAGGTAATAAGACAAGTTTATCTTAATTTATTTGATTTAATATAAATTATAAGTGTTCATTTAAGTAAACTAACACCTTTAATTTGAAATATATGTATATACACCTTTAATATGAAATATATGCATACAAAAAACACGATTAAATGAGCACTGGCCTTTAATGGGTTGAATCAATGTTTGTTCAAAATCAGCTCGTTTATCTACGACATCTATTTTTTTGTTCAGATTCAGTTAATTCTTTAAATAAATAAGTCTGTGCCGAGCTTTTAACGAGCAGAGTCCGAACTTGTTCATAGACTGCTCGAATCATTTGCATTCCCAGCCAAAGATCGATCATTCCTAGCTGAAGACCAATCACAATAATCAAGAAAATATACTACCTAGACCAAGGTAATACCAACCAACGCTAATTTGATCGCATCTTATAAGCTCTAATATTTTAGTATTTTTGCTTTAAAATTTGACATTATTTAACTTATTAGCTTTTAAACTGGAATTATTTAATATTTTAATTTAAATAAATAGAAACTTTTAAGCGAAATGCATACATACAATTTTTTTCTTAATAAGAAATAAGCTAACTTATTTATTTAAAATCTGAAGCCAAACAAACCCATATAAGCTCCATCATTCTCATAGTTCAGAAGTATTCCATTCCGCTGTTCAATGGATATTGTTGATATACTACAAAAACTTGAAAAAATGTTTGCCAATGAAGTTCTCATCAAAGATCTCCATTTTCCTAAGGCCTAGGTGGTGAGAAGAATTGTGCACCGGGCATAAAAGCGCTAAGCGGAGCTGTGTAGAAAGAAGAAGAATTAGGGTCAAACCCGGCCACCACCTGATAGCTTGTGTTGGCTGCCACTGCTGACGTGGCAGCAGCAGTGGCAGCAGTAATGAGATTAGTGGGTTGAAGCCCTCCGCCTGCGCCTGAAGAGCTCTCCCCACCCGTGTATTGGAGCTCGGGGCCTTTGTCGTAGAGGATTCCCTTGAACAAGTGGCCACCTATGTTGACGGCTGCCTGGTAAGCAAAATGCTCGTCCACACCGTCCATGGAGCTCACTCTCACACATCGGAAATCGGCTGATAAGTTCACCTCAGGTGGGAAGTGAGTCACTTCTAGCCCTGAGCATCCAACGCAAAATCATTTAGAATTAGAACAATTTTAAACAAACCTTATCACTCCTTTTCGAAAATAACATGAGTTTCTCTACAATGTGTTAAAAGAGTAACATGTTTCATGGCCTCATTTACAACATTAGTACATAGTAGGCACTTAACCATGTGTATTTACATATATTTTCCATGGCAATCAACATCTTGGAACTACTATATAAATTTATTTTCGTAGAATAATATTGCTTATAAATTTTGATGCTGAAAAATGATGCAACAATAGATCATTGAAATCTCTAAATTATAGTAGTGTGTCAATTACTTCAAATTTCCTGGTTGTACATTTTTTTCAATTTTAATCTTTTTATGTAAAGATAATCATTCAAATAATTAAGTCATCCAAAAAGGAGTTACAAAATTTGACGAGGAATGCTGTAAATTTTCAGGTGTAATTAAAAAGATAATACTCAAGAATAGAAAATCACAACAAAAAATGCTCTTACAGCTCCATTAGGCCATAGCGCCATTGCTAAACTTTTTTCAACTTCCTTTTAACATGTATAACTTATCTTTTGATATATCCTTTCCTCAAAAATATTATTTAGAAAAATAATAGTTATTTAATTAAAAGTGAGGCGGCACTGTCCAAAAATTTTATTACTCATACAAATAGACTACAGCAACACAAGACAAGGCCTTACAAGCCAAGGCCAAGCCTAAAAAGAAAAACAAGAAACCACAAAGCCAGACAACCAAATTCTCAAATAATAAAAACCACAAAAACAGAAGCTCAACACTATACAAAAACAAACATTTAGAAAAATAGTTTATTGATAGTGTGATGCTTTGAACACAAAATTCATGGTAGGAATTTTGTTCACTGGCTGAAAAACAAATAACGTCTACTCAAAGTCTCATTATTTTGCAGCAAAAAATAGAACCCCACCATAAAATTTTCAACTCTACACTATTACTAATCTGTGAATCTTGTAGTAAGGTTTACTCAATAATAGTAGCATAAACGGAAAATAAGCCAAAAATGGGACAAAGCAATTGACCTATCAATTTCAACCCTCATTCAGAATCATCACCAGCAAATTTTTTATTTATTTATTTTTTTTATTTTTATTTTTTTTTTGCACAAAAGAAAAAAATTTATCGATAGAGGAAACTTACAGAGTTGTAAGAGGCATCCCTAAGAGAAACTAAACCTAATAGGGACCAAATACAAAAAGAGATTTGTACCCAAAGATGATACCAAGAAAGTATAGCATGGTATATTCAAACCCTAGCTAGGGTTCACAAAATTCAGCACCCTAAATTTCAACCCATAAAAACCCTAAAACATTCCCAAGTTTTGTCAGTGACTCATTTATCAAAGCACTAACCTCTAGAAGGGGTAGCCACCCTCACTAAATTATCCCTTTGTCTCTTGTTATGTTGTTGAGGCAGCAGCGTATGCTGGGCTGGCAGCTGAACTGATGGTCCAACTGCCAGCTGCTGCTGCCTTTCTCGCCGCAAAGCGGCGGGAACCCATGTACTTCTGACGTGGGTCTGGCACTGAAACCCCCTACTCTTACAGCAAGTCCTGCACCGCTGGTGCACGCAATCCCTCTTCGCCCCGTTCCCACAATCCCGACAATTCATCCCTCCGTTACTGCCGCCTCTCATCATATCTCCATAACACGACACGTCGTTGTTGTTCGCACCGGCCGTGTTGTTATGGTAGTGTTTCCAAATCCCCAACCCTTTGTTGTAGATCTCTTGTTGTTGATCTTCAACACTTGTAGTGTGTCTCAAAAAAATTGACATTTTTTATTGAGTTCGACTTTAGGGCAAAATGAAAAACCCATATTAAGAAATTCGGGGAAAACAAAAGATCTAGAGATCGAATGTTTCTCTCTCTAGAGATCTGAATTTCTGATTTTGTTGCTGTTGCTGTTTCTGTCTCTAGGGATTTGGTGCAGAGATTTTTATTTTTATTTTTTTAGGTTTAATGACAAGAGGGGAAAAAAACTTTTACTAATATAATAATTTAAAAGAGGAATTTCTCCGATGGTTCTTAAAGTTTGGACTAAAGTTTCATTTTGTCCTGTAAATTAAATACACACAAACAGTGTCCTAATTTTTATAAAAAACTAAATGGCTTTTGTTCCCATATTTTGGAAAAGTGACACAGTGATTGGCACCTTTTGGATGATCAAAGTTGATATAACAATTTAGTGATTTTAAAAAGGAAAAAATTCCAAATTTGGGTCCATTGAAATGACTTTCATGATTTTGAATGATTTTTATGAATTTTTTTTGTAGCATTTTAAGGAGGGGAAAATATTTTTTTCAAAATAGAAAAAAGTGGGATACATCCTTTTTAAATTTTTAGCATTTTGAAGCCATATTAAAAAGTAAACTTAAAAGTTGAACAATTAAATATTCTTTACTTTTAAATGAAGATAAATAAAACTAAAAAAACTGCAACTAAACAAAACAAGTATTGATGAAAAGGAACAACTATGTCATTTTTTCGAAATAGGGGCTAATTCTATTTCAATTGAAATGAAAGGGGGGCGATTTTTTCTTGAAATTACGGGATAATTTCTTTAATTAACTCTAACTCGAAGCATTAATTTGGGAGGTCTGTAACCTCAATTTATGGCAAATCGAAAATAAGTACTTTGTCTCTTGGAATTAAAAATATACAATTATAAAAATATTTATAAAATTATTATTATTAAATTTTTTATTTTTTTTTATTTTTTGGGTGATTCAGAATTTCTTTCTCCGTGTTACCCGTCACACTCTTTTACCTTCCCTCTCTATTAGTAACTGTATCTCACTACTAGACAACAGTAATGTCACTGTTGTAATAAAATCTAATACGGACTAAAGGGGCCAATCTCGTCCGTTTAATATGCATCGGGCGATCATAATTGTGCCACGTGTAGACGAAACAGCTTTTGCTAACTCGTCCCCTGTACCGGAAAACACGCGCTAACTCTTTCTGACCGTTCCTTCCTATAATTAAGCTGAAATTTTGTAAGTAGTATTTATTTATTTATTTAATTTTTTGCAAATGGTCAAATAAATGTACCAATAGTTGAAACACCCGCCGCTCACGCACAAGTGGTTTTTAAATCATCATCAAGTTTTGTATTACTACTTTAACAATTTTGTATTTTTTCTATTATTTTCAATATAAAATCTAATTTCTATTCAAAAAAAGTAATTAAAGAGTCAATTTACTAAAGCAACCTTACTAAATTATAATAATTTAATTACTCCATCCATTA
>MKEJ01079995.1:0-16920 GCA_001753735.1 Embelia ribes | reverse complement strand
TGTGAACATAACAACTCATAGTTATATTAATTATTATACTATTATAAATATTAGTACATAGCAATAAAGTTAATATAATTTTGTTCAATTAACGCTTGTAATAAATGAAAAAATCCTACGATGAAATTGTAATTTACAGTGTAAACACAAGAAACTCAAAGGTATATTAATAATGTTATTATCATAAAATATTAATAAAATTAGTATTAATTTATTAAAATTAACACATGTAATAGATAAAAAGTCGTTGGGTAAAATTGTAATTTTCAATTGGGAACATTTCATATAATATTTCGTATTTAACTATATTTGCTAATATTATTCCATTTTATAAATTTATTATAATATTAATATTTGGTACAATATTTATTATTAGTTTTTCGATAACTCATATGTGAATATTTATTAATGATTATACTATAATTAAATATTAATAAAGATATTTATAAAGTTAAAATTATTTTATCCAAAATTAACATAGGTAATAAATTAAAAGTTTTGGGTGAAATTGTAATTTACAATGTGAACACAACAACTCATAGTTATATTAATAATTATACTATTATAAATATTAGCACATATTAATAAAGGTAATATAATTTTATTCAATTAACACTCATAATAAATGAAAAAATCTTGCAGTGAAATTATAATTTGCAGTATAAACACAAGCAGCTCTTGAGTATATTAATAATTTTATTATTATAAAATACTAATAAAATTAATATTAATTTATTCAAAATTAACACTTTTAATAAATGAAAAATCTTGGGGAAAAATTGTAATTTGCAATTGGTAATAATACACTTGCTTCAAGCAAGCCTTATACATATATATATATAATGGAAAACGAGAGACTACAGCAGGGAAAATGAAGGGAAATGATTCACCAAACAATAATCATGTTGTGAAATTATACAATCTTATTTCATGTTGCGCTCTTATTTGGTTATGTACATTGATTATATTTTTTAAGAAAAATATAAAACAAGGAGTAATATATAATTCAGAAACAGTTTACCTTTCAAAAAAAGTTGCAACTTGGTAAAACTTTTATGCTCGCATACAGAATGTTATAGTGTGATGAAAAACTGAAAATGAATCCATGCCTGAAAACTGCGCCAGCCCTAATGGGACGGATTTTTGGGTTGCAATTATTTAACAGAGTTATTATTTATTATTATTATTATTATTTAAAAAACTTATCTTAAGGATTGACAATGATTGAGAATTGAAATCCCAACCTTTTTTGTTTGGAAGAACCTTTTGTTAGTAGGGTATCTGCCAACCCACTAGGCTACATCAGCATTTTAATACTTAAATAAATTTTATTGAAAATATTTGAAAAGGACAAACCAGGTTAGTTAATTAATTAAGTCTTTGTATTGATAAATTTAAAGCTTCCAAACTTTTTTTCTTATTTTCCTCCATCAAAGATATCCTACCAACTTTCTGACGAAGTTTTTTCCGAAATTCCAAATTGGAAAATCAGCGTTCACATTTGGTCTAACTTTGTTTGGAGTTTAGACTATTGATGAATGAACCACATTTAAATTAAACTATGGAAAAGAGGCTTCTAAAACTTCCCTTTTGTTGTAACATTGGGAGTCAGACTCTGTGCTACGTACATATCTGGAAACAAATTGGCCCGAGTTTTGATATAAATTAATTCGCACAATCAATCATAAACTAACAAGTACAAGAGATAATTATGATGCCACGAGAAAACTTGTTACTTGTCAGTTTTGAAATTGGTGTTTGCACCAATTTGATGCTAAATGGTTTGTACCAAATTCCTTCCTTACAAATTTACCTCCATAATCTTTAAATGTAAGTTTGTATTTATGTGGCACAAAATTTATCTCATCACGTTGCACAAAAATGGAAATGTTAGGGTTAGGGGTGGCAACAAATAGGGCTACTTGCAAGTATCCCGAGCTCGATTCGATAACCATTCGGTTTGAACTTGGCTCGTGAACTCAACGAGCAGTGCATTAGTACGCTAGTATACTTGATTTAAATTTCGAGTCAAGCTTGAGTAGTGAGCTACTCGACTCGTTAGCTTAAAGTATATGTATGTATATATATGTGTGTATAAGTTAAAATTAAAAATTTTCACCGCATACCACTAATAAGATTTGATCCTTAATTGTTTGATAATATAAAAAAATACTTTATCCTGTGTAATCAATTTTATTATCTCAATATAATATATAAAATACATTTTAAAATAATTTATCGAGTATTTATCGATTCTAGTTGAGTATTTAGTTCTCTTTATCGAGTCAATTTCGATCACAAAAATGATACTCAAGTCAATTAGAGCAATACTTGGTAAAACAAATACTCAACTCGATTAGAGCAATACTCGGCTCAACTCAATTCATGCTCGATTAAGCAATATTCGGCTCTACTTGACTCGTACGAGTCATACGAACAATTCTTGCTCAATTAGAGTAATACTCAGCTCGACTCAACCGTTCCCACCCCTATATATAAGCTAGAAATGAGCTTAATTACGGCATTTTGGCCAACTTTTATGTAGGAAAAGTCAAATTTGACGAGTTTTCGCCTATTTTCTCAAGAAGGCAGCCGTGAGACCCCCTCATTTCTTCAATAATTCCGGAATTTTCATGAATTACAAGTTAGTTACGGGTAATAGGCTTAATAAAAACTCTTGCATGCTATGTAATTGCTATGAAAATATGTATGTTATTTATTTCTTTGTAAAATGAAGAAATATAAATTGTGTGGGCTCTGTATGTTCTAAAGTAAATTCATAAATTAAGTGAATTGAGAAACTGTAATGTCTTTTGTCCACGAGCCAAAGTTTCTTGTTAAATTATGTTTTAACGGCTTGTAAATTTTGTAAAACTTGTATTTTGTTATATATTGATTTCAGTTGTAATTATAATATGTTAAAGCACTGTGAGAATCGAGCACTTCAATTAGTATTGTCTAAGGCCTATTGCATATATTTTATTTTTTTCTTAAAATATTGCATGCTTTGGTTCCGCAATATCTGGGGGCGTGGCAAAATTGAAAACTAGCATGCCTTCAAAATGTATATATATATAAAATGATTTCCAATACAGTTCAAACTTGGACTGGTTTGAGATCAATTCGATTTCAAAATGGGTGGCTTGATGAAATCGGATTGATACCGTTTCTCGGATTTCCTTACAACCATACTAAATAAATCAATTTACCAAAAATTTGATAACCAAATCAATTTGGTTTTTTTTCATAATGTGCTCACTAACTAATATTCCATTTCAACTTATGAAGACCAAAAGAGATTTTTTTAAATTATGTATAAATAACATTAAATTTTTTTGTCTAAAGTAACAAAATGTTGTACTTTCCTGCTGAAAGTTAATTATGGCATTCAACTTTTTACGAAGTATAAAAATAATTGTTTTTTTTTTTTTACATTCATTCATTCATTTCAATATTTAATGAATTATCATTATTAATCATTTAAAATAACTAAACAAATCTATATACACATAAATTAGCGGTAAATTACTAATCATTTAACAATTAAGATTTTATATGTACAACTATGTAAGATTTTCTATATATTGCAATTGAGAATACATTACATAAAGATTTTTTTGTGTATTCATTCTTTTTAAAAGATTGTATTATATCCATGCAAATCCAATATGGTACGTTATGATAAGTAATATATAAAAAAATTCTAAGTATAAAATCCTCCCTCAGCATTTAATCCAATAGTTAAGTTTTTCCCCTTACTTATAATTACGATATTTTGCCCTTAATACGCATAAATTGCCGTAAAAATTCATTTGAAAACACCTCTTCCTCTCTCTCTCTCTCTCTCTCAAAAGGTGCCAACTTCAATACAGAATTTATACTGTACACGAATAAATATTATTAATCTTATTTAAAATATTATAATTCTTATTCAATATATTATTTATCTTTCAAAATGTTATAATTATTGCCCCTCTTGGAAAATCCCCAACTTCAGTCTCCATCTCTTTCGCTCGCCCTCCCTCCTCTCTCTCTCTCTCTCTCTCTCTCTCTCTCCGAAATCCGATTCTTGAACCTCACTCCCTTTTTCCCTTGACTCTCAATCTGTGAGATTATATTTATTTATACAAATTTATTGTGTTTTTAATTTCTTATATTTTGTGGACTCCCAATTTATTTGCGAAAAATATCATTTTCTGTTGCTCTAATCTATCATTCTCCCATTAGTCGACATTTCTCTCTCTTAAGGGGGAAATTACATTAGCGTTTTGTTTAATCTGGTCGATTAGGGATCGGATTGCCCTAAAACTAATTATCTCTAGTGGGTTTTTATTAATTTCTAATTTCACACATTCCCTAAAATTTCCTCTTTTAATGATAGTTTATTGGATGATTGAACTTTAATTTATACTAGTGTCTGTAAAGTTTAATCTAAGGATTATCCAGATAGAGATTTAGGGTTTTTTCATCAATTTTTTTGTGGGTTTTGTGGGGATTGGTTCTGGTTCGATTTTGGGCGAGGAAAGGTGAAATCTTGTTGTAGTTGCCTGATAACCGTTGCGAATGGGGCAAAATGAGGGGTGGGCGCAGCCGTCAGGTGACGTGGTATTGCCGAACGGCCTCTTGCCTAATGCGGGTCCTGTGATACAATTGCTCGATTCCGAGAGATGGTTGAAGGCAGAGGAGAGGACGGCTGAGCTTATTGCGTGTATTCAGCCCAACACGCCCTCGGAGGAGCGAAGAAATGCGGTTGCAGACTATGTGCAGCAGCTGATCATGAAGTGCTTCCCCTGCCAGGTTGATACCCTTGCCTTTAAATCCATTTTCTCTTCTTGTGTTAGTGTATTAGTGTTAACTTGTTAATTGCTTGAATTAATGGTTTATGTTGACTATTATGGGAATTTTGTGTTTTGCATTAGGTATTTAGATGTGTCATACTTTGATGTTTATAAATCTAAGCACTAAGATTGAAAGGTAAGATTACCATTTACTTGTTTTTGTGGCGGAAATACGTCACTTGTTTTGTGAACTTTAAATCCCTTTTTGTACTTATATATATGATATGATAGTAGTTGTAAACTAATTGTTTGAATGAATGCTTTATTAAGACTACTAAGGGAATCTTGTGTTTTACATCAGATGCGTCATGCCCACAAACTTAAGCATGAAGATTGAGAGTTCGTATTACCATGTACTTTACCATTTGCTTAGTAAACTTTAATCTTTAATGCCATACAATTTCATCCAAGAGTAGATAGGTTTTAGGTTAAAAGTTGAAGAAGAGAAATTGGCCCTATTTGGTTAGCATCTAGTTTCCAGGTCTCTTTTCAAAGGCTGGAAACTCGTTTGGTTGTCAGCTTTTAAGATTTAGTTTTCAAAAACTGAGTTTTTTTATAAGAGTAATTATGAAAACTCATTTTTATAGCTTTTCATTTTTTCAAACTTTAGCTGAAATGCAAAGATACACTATATTTTAAACAATGAACGTACTTAAACTTTAGATTCTCAATTTATATTTGCAACTTAATTTTTCTATATCTTGATTCCTACTAAAAAAATTATAACACATGATAATTGTGATTTATTTTTTGTTCAATAAATAAAATTTTTACTCTAGAGCGGGCATAAATGAGAAACTATAATTATGGAGACATACCTTAGAATCCATCGGTTTTAAATTCAGTGGGTCTAAAACTGAATATATGGAGTGCTGTTTTAGTGGACGACGTATAGTGGACCCAATTGTGGTTAATTTAGCTTGGGGGTGGTACCAATGACCGATCATTTTCGATATCTAGGATCAGTTTTCCAAAGCAACTGTTGGATAGAAAGAGATGTCAATCATAGAGTCCAAGCAAGATGGACGAAGTGGAGAAGTACATCTGGAATTTTTTGTGATCGTAATATGCCTCTACGGTTAAAACAAAATTCTTTTAAGACTACAGTACGACTAGCTTTATTGTATGGAAGTGAGTGCTGAAGATGAACACAATATGTGTGTGGTAGAGATGCATATGTTGAGGTGGATGCATATGAATATTAGGAAAGGTGGGATTAGAAATGAAATGCTTTGGGCTAGTTTAGGAGTGATACCAATTGAAGATAAGATGAGAGAGAGCCATTCAAGTTGGTTTGGACATATCTACCAAATTTAACAAATATTTAAATGTCGTATTAATTCTCAACAGTACAAATTAGTGTCACGAGTTCACGAAGGTACCTCAAATTTTCTATATGATGTATACTTAAAATTCTGATAAATGATATCTACAACACTTTATATTTTTATTAAAAATTATTTGAAATAATTTTTTTATTTTTTCTCTTATGTTAAGATGCAATATTTTGTTAGATAATAAATTTATAAATTATGTGCAAAGCATGTGTGCTTGTACTAGTTATTAAAAAAGCGTACATTGAACAAAATAATTAGCATATTATGGTTTAAAGTTTTTTTTATATATTTCTTTTGAGTTTTACGGCTTGAAAACTAGCCAAACAAGTTTTTGCTTACAGAAAATTGAATTGCTAACCAAACGGGACCAAAAAGTTATGGACTTTAGTGGTGGTAAGAAGAACGTGGCAATAGGAAAATGAAAAAACCCAAGTTATTTCTTCGTGTTTAGTGTGAAGAGTGCAACAGTCACTAAATTCGTAACGCACTATAAAGTCCTGCAAATTTAATTGTAACGGCTGTTATTGATAAGGTTTTCGCGACCGGTGTAACGTTCCAAGATCTCCGGTTTTCGAAACTTCTTTTGACCCGTCTTTGATAAAACGTTAAAATAGTTTTATTTTTGTTCACATACTTAAAGATTACATATCCTGGTAGATGGGTGGGAAAATTAGTAGGAACCAAAGGATCAGTATAACTTGTTAACTAAATTAAATTTACCTAAGCATAGCATTAGCTCTTGACCAAGAGTTTTATTCCCATCAATTTAGAATGTATTGACATTAATTATTAATATCAATTAGAAGATTGTTTTGACAAAGTAACTGTTTTGGATTACCACATTCTAAACATTATAGCTGCTATGATGTTTAGATTTTTACAGTGATTGTGCAACTTATTTCAGTTCAACATTTAATCCGATAATCCTGGTTTAGTTGGAAACTGATTTTCACAGTTCATGCTTTTGCTATGTTTTTTCTACCCTAAACAAGTTCAATTATTCACATGATAAGCTCAGTTTACAAGTAAACTGTTATGATGGCAAACTTTATGAGCCTCATAAGTTTTTTTTGATAAGTAAAAGTGTAAATCATAAAAGAATTGCTTATGTATGAAATCATCACTTTTATGGAAGATACTGTCAAAGTATACCAGCAAAGTATAATCCAATACTGTCTTCTAATGTGTTTCTGCAAATTTTATTGTTTTTCCATTTTCTGTTGGTTTACTTTGTGTTCCACAAGGATTTCCATTTACAATATGGTGCTAAGCATAGGAAGTGTTTCTCCTGTTAGGTGTTGCCTTCGCCTTTAACTCTACGTGTTTTACTAATTTTGGTAGATTGTAACATATTAATTGTTTGAATATATGCTGAATGTAGCCTATGATTGGCTTCAATATTAACTATGTTGCTTGGATGGTCACTTAAGCACGACGGAAATATGTCACTTTGTGACCTTAATCTTTAGGCCAAGTGAGTGCATCTAAGAGTAGATAGATTTTAGGTGAAAGGAGTTCAAGAAGATTAAGAGGAGAACAAGAACGCCACATTATAATTCTGCTTATTTAGTTTGAGTTAGGGACTTTAGGATCCTAGATATTTAGTTGAAACGGCTGTTATTCATGTGATTTTCTTACTGATATAACGTTCTAAGACCTCCACTTTTTTAATGCCATTTTGACTGCCTTTTATGGTTAAATGTTAAAACAGTATCCTTCTATCCAAATAGTTAAAACATTTCCATGTCGATGAATGGAAAACTTAGTGAAATACCATGATAGCTACGTAAATGCATTAAACCAACCTTCATAGGATAAGCCATCAGCCATGAGTTCTATTCCTCATCAATTTAGAAATTCTGACAAGAACCATCCATACACATAAGAATATGCTTTTTGGATATCTTCATCTGTTACACTATTAAGTGCCGTGATGATTAGATTTTTACAGTGTTGATTGTGTCACATGTTTGTCTTCAACATTTAATCAGGGTTCACTTGGAATCAGGGTTCACTTGGTTAAGTTTGAACTCATGCTTTTAGTTGATCCAAACGATTGCAATCATAGACTCCAAGCATTTTAGGTCTTGTAGTATTTCCATTTTTATGTGTTCCCTTGTGTTTCTGAAGGGTTCCTTTTAAAGTCTTATGGAGAGAGAACCAAAAAAAATTGGACCTTGATCCTGGTAGATTTTAATTTCTTATCCATGTGAATTGATATTGGTGGTGTTTTAAGCCCTAATTTGAATTTCTATGGGTTAGAACTATGCACGCCTCCATTGCGACTTATGGGTCATGGGTTCGTCCCGTTGGAAACAGCCTCTTTGGACACAGGGGTAAGGTTACGTACATCAAACCCTCCCAAACCCCGCAATGCGGGAGCTTTATGCGCTAGGCCGTCCGTCCATATATATATATATATATAATATCCATGAATTTACCAAATTATTGATTGTGCATACTAAGTACTTTTTCCAACTCAGTGGGAAAAACTAATAGTGTAATCTTTTACAATTTTACACAAACTAATAATCATTTGATCATTAGTTTTTTTTTATATTTCGAGACAAGCGGTTTGGGTGATTTAGTTGAGTGGTCAGATCTGATAGTTCATGCGAGGGGTTGTATGCTTCTTGGAAGGCGAATGTGTAGCTTCGTTTTTTCTTTTTTGTTATTATTGGCTAGAATGGTTAGAATTCTGACTTAGGATGGGTTACTTGTATGTACAGCTAATTATGATTTTCTCTATTTTCTTTTGTGGAAGTATTGAGAGAATCTTGCTGTAGCAGATTAGGTTTGAATTTCTCAGGTTGCAAAAAACTCTTGGATTAGAATTACAGGAACCAAAGGCAGTGTAGAACTTGACAAAAGTTATAGGGGGTTACTGAACATCGTCTATTTGATTGGGTTTGCCTTGAGTATGAGGTTTTGATGAGAAAGATTGGGAATTGAGGGTTAAGCTATTCGATCTTGTGAACTACACCCTTGAGACACTCGTATTTGAAGACACATGCTTTATTTCCATGCTACGACACATCCGAGTTGCCTGACAAATCATCATCATCGTCATTATCATGATTCCTTTTGAGCTAAATGTGAGTGTGACTGACTATAGCATTCTATCCTCAGATTGAGGGACTTCCCTTAGGATTTGGTATCTAGAAAAATGTTATATCGTGTGCCTTTACCCTTTTGTGCCTGTAAGGAAGTGGTGCCAACACGAGGATGAGGATAAATACAGTTGTTCCATAACAAGCACTTAATTTGATTGTTGATGGTCACTATTTGAAATTGATTTGTTTTAACACATTAATCTTGCAGTACTTTCATCGAAAGTGTTATATGTACACAACTCTTGTACACAATGATCTGGCAGCTAAGCATTATTTTTAACTTATAGTAGGGTAAGTCCATAACCTTCCTGATTAATAGCAACATATCATTGTGCACCTACAGCAATAACATTTTCTAATATGTAGTCACTAAAGTGTCATATTTTATTTCCTTTAATAATTTTTCTGTACCACTGACCATGTACCTTAATTGTATCCATTTCCACTTCCCAAAAGGTAGGTTGTGGGCACAAATTCTGGAACTACCTGTTCTTTTACAGGTTATATAGTGCTAATTATTTTCGCGTGCATTAAATTTTGGTTAAGCCTATGTATAACAATTACTTAAGGTTGACTGAATTTGATGCTCTTATGCGTGCAAATGCTCAATAATGCTTCCTCAGTATCATCTGTAGTTTCTACCAAGATGTGACGGTTGTAGTGTTAACATTTGAGATTAACTCTTTGTTTTCCTTATTATTACTAGGTGTTCACTTTTGGATCTGTACCTCTGAAGACCTATTTACCTGATGGAGACATTGACTTGACAACTTTCAGTAATAGTCAAACTTTGAAGGACACGTGGGCTAACCAAGTTCGTGATGTATTGGAAAATGAAGAGAAGAATGAGAATGCTGAGTTTCGGGTGAAGGAGGTTCAGTACATTCAAGCAGAAGTAAGCTCTTTTCTGAGCCTTCGAATGTCTAACATCTAATGGGTCCTACTTTTTGTTATTTCTTTGCAAATTTGATCTCTTTTCTATGAGTACAACTGGATAAGATATATCTGTTTTGTTTTTGACATGTTGCTTGAATATCTCATGTGTGATTCCCGTCGTTTTCAGTTGATAAGCTTAATTATTAGATTTGGAACGGGCAGTCCAGTTTGACCGGTTACATTTGGAACTATACATACGATTGCCTCTTTTGTTTTCAGAAGTTTTGACCATGTAATGTTCTTTTTCCTTGATTCATATCCGGACAGTGCTGACAACCATGGCAAATCAAATTCTTTTTCTTGTATTTAGATAAGTATAAGGCCTGGTAATATATCACACAAATGCTATGCATTTTTCATCTATCAAATCTTAGACAGTTTCAAACACCCTTGCATATTGAGACACAAACATAATCCTATCACTTGGGATAATTAACATTTTTTTCTAAACTTTCAGTCTTCTTCTAATTAATGGCTGCCAAAAAAATTAATAAATGAGGACTGCAAAATTTTTCCATTTTGTATATTGTTAATTACAAGTATGGAACTGAGATTATATGTGAACATGCATCTGTTACAGTATTGGTGCTTATGACATGATTGTAGCTTTCTGAGTTGTCTTAATGTTGTTCAACACGTATAATGTATAAGAGTATCTCATTTTTACATCAAAGTTCAAAAGAAAGATTCTCATTTTAGGAAACTTTACCATTTTGCTCATGATGTTACTCATTTGTCATCTTATTACAGGTGAAGCTAATAAAGTGTCTCGTGGAGAACATCGTGGTAGATATATCTTTTAACCAGCTTGGTGGACTATGCACACTTTGTTTCCTGGAGGAGGTGAGCCAGTGTTACCTCTCTCATGTAGAAGTGTTCCCTGATGATGTGGCATAGCTTTTTGAGCACAATTTCTCTGGTGCAGGTTGATCATTTGATAAGCCAGAATCATTTATTTAAGCGTAGCATTATCTTGATCAAAGCATGGTGCTACTACGAGAGCCGTGTGCTTGGTGCTCATCATGGACTAATTTCAACTTATGCGCTGGAGACTTTGGTTCTTTACATATTTCACGTTTTCAACAATTCCTTTACTGGACCACTTGAGGTTTGTTGTGAATCAATTGTTTGATTGTTTTTTGGTTATTGGGCTTGGAAATTGATTATATTCATCACTGCTGTAGGTCCTTTTCCGCTTTCTGGAGTTCTTTAGTAACTTTGACTGGGACAACTTTTGTGTCAGCTTATGGGGTCCTGTACCCATCACTTCACTTCCGGATGTGACTGGTATTTTTCTCGATTGGTCTTCGATTGTTTCTTATTCTCTTGAATAATCTCTGTAGTGAACTCTTGACATATCTGACTTACAGTTTTCTTTTTTTCTTGGAATTTCAAATTTTTAACAGCTGAACCTCCTCGGAAGGACCGCGGAGAGTTGCTGCTTAGCAAATTGTTCCTTGATGCCTGTAGCTCAGTGTATGCTGTTCTTCCTGGCGGACAAGAAAATCAGGGACAACATTTTGTTTCAAAACATTTCAACGTTATAGATCCTTTAAGGGTGAATAACAACCTTGGTCGAAGTGTTAGTAAAGGTACGAAGTGAACACAAAATTTTCTAGCATGAAGTTTATTATAATTTGCATTACTTATTTGTTATATTGCATTAACTTGCACTAGGAACTGTAAAAATGAAACTTAAACAGCAGCTATATAGAAATTGTCTTGTGTCACTCTCAATGGCTCTTATGTGGTTAAGTACCAGATGACGGTAACAAGCACAAAGTTGGGGATGCGACGAATGCACTTACAAATGGATATCAGATACAGATGAAACAATCATTCAGAACAGTTAACTTCAGAACTTTTCGATATCAAGTCTCAGCTATATAGTGTTACCTTTTCTCCGTATAACAACCACTGTTTCTTCCTTTTTTTTTTTGTTAACCGGTGTTGATATTTTTCGTTTGGATGACTAAAACGTGGTTGGCACCGGAGGACAATGGAATAACTAAATCTGGCAAAAAATACCGACTGGTTTTCACCCTTAGAAATCACTATCTATTTTATTTGTTTTCTTATTATATATTTTCTTTTATGGTTGAGATACCTAGTGTGGCGCATTACTATAAATCAAGAGTCTAGTCTAGTTAGATAGGTTTAAGTTTAGGCTTAGTAACAGAGGCGAACATACCAATGGATGGATTAGTAACTAAGAGCCTATAAGGGTGGAAACAGAATATCACTGAGTTCCTCAAGGTTGGATTTGCTGTTGGATAGTACTAGGTCGGAGTGGCTGGGAGCACAAAAGCTTGATGGAGCAGAAATGGTGGCTTCTTGCACCATTCTGATCTGTCAAATGGAATGATTCTAGTGAGGTATGTGGGTGCTTGATTCCGTGTCGTGGGAGCAACCCAGAGCTTCTTCTGTGGTTTTCTGTGGTTTGATGGTGATACCGTGATAATTGTTTTGTTTAATTTATAACCATCAGTGTTCTAGATAACACAGTGAACGGGGTATTGTCTCCAAAATGATTAAACAAGTTGAATGAACTTGAAGCAAAATTTTATAAATCATTTTATAGTAGTATATGCAATTAAAGAATAGGGAAGAAAGCAGAGAGGATGTATAATTTGATTGCAAGCTACACAATATGCAGAACCATGTTGCATTTTAATATGCTGCCTACTTTAGCAACTTTATGCAGAATGCAGTTATTTATTTATATACCGAGAATCTTTGTTCGAAAAGAAATAGAATAATAGTCCACTCTAATTACAAAAACAATAATATTTACTATCAAGATATGGTATATGATTGTGTCAGCTGTAGATTGAAAAATCACATTCATGAATCTGCAAGCTTGCATCACAGGACTATATCCTTGCTCATTTATGTGGTTGAGCAACACTCATTCTGTCCTGCTTATATTGGGCTCGGATATTGAACAAACATGACAAATAGGACATAAAAGCTCGATAACTATGTTATTCTTGTATACTTCTGTTCCATAATTGAAATGCTGTCTTAGTGCGCTTGCACAGGAAAAGCTTTTGAATTGAAGTATTTTTTACCAATGTTGATTGGATTTTTCTTATTGCTAGGCAACTTTTTCAGAATACGCAGTGCATTTGCATTTGGAGCGAAAAGGCTGGCGAGATTACTTGACTGTCCAAAAGAGAACCTAGTACACGAAGTGAACCAGTTCTTTATGAATACATGGGACCGACATGGGAGTGGTAATCGCCCTGATGCGCCTAATACTGATTTGTTGCGCTCTAGGTTGTTGACTCCAGATTACTCTCATGGATCCGAGAGTTTGAAGAATGGTTCAAGTGCCAAAAAAGTGAGTGGAAATGTTTCTGATTGGGATACTGAAGTTGGCAGAGCACATTCACTTAAATTTCCTTCTCAACATGGTGATTATCCCTTAGAAATCATGTCCAAAAGTACTGACCCTACTCTCTCTCAAACCCGAAAAGTTTATGGCAGCTTGAAAAGCTCAAGAGTTTTTGATCAGGCTATCAGAGAATCTAATCCTAAGGTGTATATCGATAAGGGCCAGAAAACTGTTGGACCGGACCTTTTGGTAAACAACATTCCAGGTAGGTTTCTTTTTGCAAGGACACGCTCTAGTCCTGAGCTTACTGATGCATCTGTTGGTTTCTCTCCTCAAGGAAGGCGTAATAATTCAGCCGAAGGTGCCAAAGTTCAGGGTTCTTTCACTAGAATTGAAAATAACAGTGAGAAGAATCAAGGATCAGAAAGTCTGGATAATTATGGTGTTCGATCTTCAGTCAGTGACCATTCATCTATCAGACATATTCCATCTCATCAAAGCCTCGATACTGTTGATTCAAACAGCAGTTTAAAAAGTTACCACCGTAATTCAGATTTAGGGGTCCCACGGGATGAACTGCCTTTCAATAGTGGGGCGCAACGGATGGATGAGGAAGAGCAGGATCTTGTGAACATGATGGCATCTACTACTCTTCACAGTCTTAATGGACAGATTCATATGCCGCTAAACTTAGCTTCGGGTCATTTACCTTTTCCAATCTCTCCTTCCATTCTTGCTTCGATGGGATATGGTCATCGAAATTTTTCTGGAATGATACCACCGAATATTCACTTTATTGATCCTTCTTTAGTGCACATGCAGTTTCCCCAAGGAATGGTCCCTCCATTGTCGCAGTATTATCCTGGTATTCAGTTGAACTCGAATTCAGAAGATATGATTGAACCAAACAATGGAAATTTTGTTCCGTTGGAGATGAACCCTGAAGAAGGTGACCATGATTTGTGGCAGGAGCAGGATGTTGTCTCTCCTGGAGGCTCCATTCATGATAATAGTAATTATGAAATGCTTCAATTGGATGATAGGCCGCAACCAAGTTCATTAGGCCTTAAATTTGTTCCCTCAACTAGGGGGAGTGGTAATGTCAGCTCATCAACAAATCATCAAAACTTCACTAAAGAAAATAGGGGGCCAACGAGAGAAGTTTACCCACATCTGGACAATGGAAATGAATACTCGGATGATAGAACTACAGCCTCAAGGTTGTCATCTGCTGGCCGCAGTAGTTCTTTGAGAAGTAGAACTTCTTCTGAGAGCTCTTGGGATGGATCAGCAGCAAAGGTCTCCAGGACCGCAAAGGAAAAAAGGGAGAAGAAAACAGCTCAAGCAGAGTCAACTTCCTCGTATGAGAAGGTTAAAAATGCGTCTGAACATAATGTCCAGCCTGTGGAGGATGATGAGGTTTGGGATACGGGGTCAACCATGGGTAATGATATGACAGAGAGAAACTCGCCACTCCAGTCTGTTGGTTCTTTGCACGGTCCAATGGCACACATTCATGGTTACGAATTAGCCCAGACTAGTGGATCTGACTCAATGGTGCCCATGGGTCCAGTGTTATTAGGTCATGGCTCTCGACAGAGAGCATTTTATCCGGCAGGCCCACCGGTTCCATTTCTTACTATGCTGCCTGTCTATAATGTTTCACCGGAAACCGGAAATGCTGACTCCTCGACAAGTCGTTTTGATGGGGAAGAAGGCATGGACAATAGTGACCCTCCTCATCACTTTGATTCATCTGAGAAGCTTCATCAGATTGAGGAACTACATGCTAATCATTCAAGGAGGGCTACTTTTGCTGAGACATCCAATGAAAAGAAACCTGACATTCTTAACAGCGACTTTGCCAGCCATTGGCAAAATTTGTTGTTTGGACGGTTTTGTCAGAGCCCACATTCTCGTGGGAGCCCTATGGTTTATCCTTCACCTGTGGCTGTGCCCCCAATGTATCTTCAAGGTCGGGTCCCTTTTGATGGTCCAGGAAGACCTCAGTCAGCCAATATGAACCTCTTTACTCAGCTTATGGGTTATGGCCCTCATCTCATCCCTGTTACTCCTTTCCCGTCAACATCTAATAGACCTCCTGCAGTGTATCAGCACTATGTTGAGGAGATTCCGAGACAACGTAGTGGGACTGGAACGTATCTGCCAATTCCAGTAAGTAATAGCTTTATCCTATCCTATTTATCTGGCCCTTTTTCTCTGTGTTGCTGTTGTCCGCTGGCAGAACTTTTTCTCTTGTTAAAATTCATGAAGAAGCAAATCTTTATATCTGCAGGCAATATGTACTACTGTTAAAGTTATATCCCACATCTGGAATTGTTAAATTAATATGTTGCTTATATTGGGCTCCTCTCCTTCCCCTGGCCCATTAGTGGGAAGTGTGTGGGCTTTAGTATGTATCAAAACCAAAAGAGTTTGTTTGCTTGTTTGAAAAATAGTGTTTTGACTTTATCCGTTTATGTGCACTTATTGAGTCTTTAGTATGTATCAAAACCACAAGTGAGGAGGAATATTTAAGTTATATCCCACATCAGGATTTGATTGAATTAATATGTTACTTATATTGAGCTCCTCTCCTTCCCCTAATATGTCCTTTTTAGTGGGAAGTGTAAGTGCTTTAGTAAGCATGATGGAAGTGTTTGCCCCTTGCTCTTTTTACCACACTTGAAACCAGTTTGCCATATATGATCTATTTTGATTGCTGGAAGCGATTGGGTGGTATCATTTAGTTGTTTCATGAGTGTGTTCCTTATGTCGGCCTGTGATTAAGTGATAAGTTGTGCACGAAATTTTGTATAGGTTGAGCTGTATTTCGTTTTTGAAGAGGCTGTGTATGTAATTCTCGTTGGCGAGAACTTTGCTGTAGGAGTATCCTTTCCTTGTCTGTGATCTTTCATACTTGGACTACTTGTTTTCCCTGTTGAGATATAGTACCAATTGAAATTTATTAAGGTTTTCACAAGATCATGTGTGGTGCTCTTGGTCCCTTGTAGTTCAGACACTGGTATATATCTATCTATATATATATAACTCTATTCTAAAAGTGTGAAGGTCCTCTAAAATTTTCTCTATTTTACAATTCGAAAATACTTCTATTACTTTTACAAAATTATTACATTTAAGTTGATAATTTGGACCAAATAAGGGTAATATTTTATTTAACAAAACATATATATCAACATTTATCCAATATCTCATCCAATAACAGCAATGATCCCCATAGTTTCAACAATACTTCTTTTTTGTCCCTGTGGTTTCACTTACAACATTATTAATTATCAGAGTTTGGAAAATTGACAAACTTGGACCTCAAATTTTAAGAAAAACGACATATTTAG
>MKEJ01079989.1:0-10261 GCA_001753735.1 Embelia ribes | reverse complement strand
GATCCTCCTGAAAATATGAAGATTGACCTTGAGCGCATAATTGATGATTTCATCGTCATTTGCTTTTTCACGGGAAACGATTTCCTGCCCCACATGCCGTCTATTGAAATTTATGAGGTGTTCAATTTTATTTTCCAGTTTCTATTCTGTATGTTTGTTTTCAAGACTTTTAATTATAAGAAGGTTAAATAACACTTGTTACATCACATTGTCATCTTCAGGGTGGGATTGACTTGTTGATGTTTGTATACAAAGACGAGTTCAAAAAATTTGGAGGGTATTTGGTGGACATGCAATTGGTAAGATATTATCTTTTTTTTTTTTCTCAATTATTTTACCATGTTATTTTAATTAAAGGTTTGAAATATTGATTTTCTAGGTTTCATTGTTTATGCATGTAGGCAGGTGACGGGAACATGCGTTACGTAAACTTGAAAAGGGTCGAGAAATTCATTCTCTTGGTCGGACAGAAAGAAGAATTGATATTTAAGAAAAGATCTGAGCTGCGAGAGCGCAAGCTGAGGCGGCTTCTATCTGAATGTTCTAAAACGGTTAGTATTACTCAATTTGTGACTACTACTTGTGGAATTCATCTGCTATTCTAACTTTTCATGAAGAAAAATAAGTTTTTTTTGGGCTTAAAACTAGCAAGAAGAAGATGGCGACGAGTTCATGAGCCATACAACATCTTCGGTAGCAAAACACTCAGTGTCAACGTCGTCAGGAACTGTTGCGCCATCTAATGGAATCAGCAGCTCTATGGTTAGTTACTCCAAAGTACGTAAATGGTTCTGTTGATAATCATTCCATACATTGTTCAACATAATAAGATTTGCTAGACATTCTTGCTGGATAATATTTTAATGTACTTGTGACCATGTGCCTACTTTTTCATGAAAATTCTGGACG
Source organism: Embelia ribes (assembly GCA_001753735.1). Taxonomy (NCBI): domain Eukaryota; kingdom Viridiplantae; phylum Streptophyta; class Magnoliopsida; order Ericales; family Primulaceae; genus Embelia; species Embelia ribes. Next base: position 9,352 of record MKEJ01079989.1, on the reverse strand, counting down.
CAACATCTTATTAGACTTAACAATTTTAGTATTATTTTGTGAAGTTATATATATTTGCATGTAAAATGATGTGTTGTCAGATGCTGGAGAATACAAATGAATTGAAAGAGAAGTTGAAGTGTTGGTACCGTGATAGGCTCGACTTGTTCAAGGACGGAAGTTTCTTCGTGGATAAAGTATATGCCACTCTTTAGTTTCTTTGCATATCTGTCATTGATATGATTATTTACCTTAGCGCATTCTTTAACTCGTATATTTCTTGAATAATGATGACATTATGCAGGTGAGGCTCGGAGCTCCAGGGTGGAAACAAAGATACTATAAAGAGAAGTTTTCGGCTGAAACCAAAGACGAAATTGAAAATACTAGGAAAACAGTGGTATGCTGTTTATATCTTATGATTAGCTGAGCTTTTTATATTTCAGTCATTCAATATAATACAAACTGCATTGTCGAAATTTGAAATCTTCGCCATGTGATGGTCCATATGGCTTCGGAAACTGCTAAAGGAGTTGCACTGGAAAAGTTGCTCTGGGGATTTTAACTTTCAATGCAGTTTTTAGAGAATTTTATTGTAGACTTTGCAATGTTAAGAACTGTTATTTGGTAGTTCTGATTTTTTTACTTTGCTGATGAATTTGAAATAGTAAGAAACTAAGAAGTTTCCATATTCAGGTCCCAAACCGTGAGAACAGGGGCTGGAATAAATTTGAAATTATTTACTTGCATAATTCATTGTTTTCGGTTTCCTTTTTCTTTTGTTATATTTAGGTTGAGAAGTACACCGAAGGGCTATGTTGGGTGCTCCTATACTATTTCTCTGGAGTTCCATCGTGGAGTTGGTAAAACAATTTCACTAACGCGAATTATTTTTACCCATTGGTTTTATTTTACTTTCGAATTTGGTTCTCTGTCGCATTATTTCCCAAGTCATCATCTCTTTTTTTCCATTATAAATCAGGTATTATCCGTATCATTATGGGCCATTTGCTTCGGACTTGAAAGGGCTCTCGTGCGTTAAAATAAAATTTGATGAAGGTTCACCATTTAAACCTTTCGACCAGCTTATGGGTGTGCTACCTCCCAGAAGGTTATTTTTATTAACTTGTAAAGAAGTGCCACTTTTTATTTCCCTTCAATTTGGTAGATATCTAATTCGCAAAAAAAATAATTACTAACAGTGCTCACGCACTTCCAAAAGCTTACGGGGAGCTCATGACAAGTAATGATTCTAAGATACGAGACTTTTACCCGTTAGGTAAGGCAATTTTTGTGGTCTAGTGTAAAAAAAATTGTTTAGTGGCAAAATGATGGCACATGATTTTCTTATGAGTTTCAAATGTTTTTTTCCTCTTCAATTTAACTAGATTTTGAAGTTGATACGGATGGAAAGCGTTTCCTCTGGCAGGTCAGTGAAACTTTTTTCTAGTTTCTATGTTGTCGAATTGATGTTTCCTTGTTCCCAATTGATATATAAATTTTATCGTTGTGATCAATCGATATATAAATGTGTGGTGTCATGAGATCTCTCTTTATCTGCCTAAACTTGTAGGGAATATGCAAGCTTCCTTTTATCGATGAAAAACGGTTGATCTCGGAGACTGATAAACTAAATAACGAACTAAAGGTAACATTTATCGCTTTGTGCACCATAAGTAATTCTTGTGTAGATTTCACTTCTGATGATTGCGGTTGTTCGTGGTCTATAGGGTGATGAAAGGATACAGAACTCTACCAAGAAAGACCTGTTGTTTGTGAGAAGCACCAAGAAGTTGGCATCACAATTGTTTTCGGTTTCCGGAAACCAGTTTCACGGCAGATGTTCTGAACAGTACATTATTGTAAAAGATTCCATTCCATCGAACTTGAGGTATGCACAAAACGAATCATTTTCTAAGATACCATTTGAAATACACGAGGACCTGACAATTTGTATTTCCAGCTGCGGAGTTGGAGGCTCTCTCAGTCCTCTTGATGAGGTTTTTGGTACCCTTAATCTTGTTGAGGCTGATTCTTTGAAGGACTCCGAGGACATCGACGAAGATAGTGTTTTGTAAGTTGCAATTCTATTAGCTCTCTGTCTAGTGAATTTCTCCAAAGGACAATTATTCAGCCTGGAATTTAATGCGATGTGACAATTTTTTGTGTTTAGATGCATGCAATACGAACTTCCCAGTGTTGATCGCCATGTTCCTTGCACCCTCGACAAAGTTAATTTCCCTGATAAGGTATACTTCGTTAGCACTTAAATGTCATAAATGATAAATTTTGTAATGCATTGTCTTGATTAAAGGTTCTATTTGGCAAACACGTCTACTATGTTGAATATTGGATTTGGGGACTAAGCTAAAATTTCACACGTTTTGAATAACCTTATTTGTTCTAGGCTGTATACGAAGATGATATCATGGAAACGCAGCTATGGCATGAGTACCAGGGTGGCGGGGCAAGTTACAGGTTTTCCTGCCTTCGTCTTTCGCAAGTGTCATTTTCCATGTTTTAGTCATTGGGAAGTAATTTAAGGGCATTTTCTTAGCAGGCCCCGAGTTCAAGATTTCTCTAGAAGAACAAGTGTAGTTCAATCCAATTCGAACGTGTTTACCCAGGGAGTGATGCATAAAGGTGCTGGCGCAGAGAGGAGCGGAAATAGTAAGAGTTATACCGGATATAGACAGAAATCGGAAGAGCCCTTCTCATCTTACGGGTACGAGAGGTCTCATGGTAGAGGAAGAAGTTGCCAAAATACCTCGGATTGGGGTGGGTTTAGCCAAAATCGACCATTTCAAGCTGGACAAGTTAAGAATATTGGATATTCCAACCCTGGATCATATTCGGGACAAGGCTACAATTCGTATGAGTTTCGACGAAGTGGAAATTTCTTTGCTACATCTTCTAGTCAGGGTTGGAATGGGAGTTCTAAAGCCTCAACTACGGGCCCAAGTGGGGCTCATGGACGAGGCCGAGGCCGAGCTCGAGCTATGTCTGATACCAATGCTTCTTCTCTGTGTTGGAGGGTGAGGGACGATGTTAGTCCCTCGGCAGATGGAAGGAATAAATAAGTGAAAACGGGTCTTTATTTTTGGGTTAGCATAAAAATGTTTTTGGTATTTATCTATGTACTGGGGAAGAAAAAAAATTGACGTGAATCCCTCTACCCCTGATATTTTTGATATTTTGGCTAGGGATGTATTTATATTTGGCTTTTGAGCAAGTAATTATAGTTGTAACATTACATATTATATATGGGTTAACTAATGGTCCGTATTTCATCATAGCTATTTTTGCAAGCCAAGATTAAATCGTCGTCATGTATTTTACCAGAATGTAATCATGGTAATGTATTTTCATTTTTAGCAATTTAAAGAAATATTGGGGCAATGTAATCATGTGTGTTGCTGGTGCTACGAATTCGAATCATCAAAGAAAAGTTATATTTTTTGCTAGTAAAGTTTTATAAACGTTGGGTCTAAGTATTTTGAGAACTAATAAGATTTTATCGTTGCAGTATAGACTATTCGATGTATGTTGTCCATCGGTGGATTCGAAATGAGCTTGCTTTTGGTGGAACGTAAAGAAGGTCGTGTTCGTTCTCGGCAAATTATGTACAATTAGTAACCGAGTTTCCTGGGAGTAGGAAGTAATATCATCTTTAAAAGCAATTTTTGTTAAAATGTTTTGGTCTTTTGCAACTTTGTTAGTCTTGATTAATGATAATTTGAAGGTTAATCTGGTTTCAAAAACTGAAAAAAGCTATTTGTGTGCGCCAAAATTGTAGTAATTTACAGATGGTAGTGTGTGGTATCTTTGTCAATGAATAATATCATCACATCATATTGACTATTAAGAGCATTCCCAATATTGACTCTAAGAACATTCTCACCAAATTAATTAAATTGAATGCTATATAACTTTAGCTATTCATTTAATTACAAGCTCAAAAAATTATTCATAACAAAGTCATTATTGTTATAGTTTTATCTTTAAATTTAGTACCCAATAAAATTAGATCAATAAATTTGGTTATCCAAATTCATTACTATTTATGGGTACTGAATTATTTAAACTACATTTAAGCGTAGGTACAATATAAATATAATTTTTTATACATATATATTATAATTTTTTATATTACATAATATATATATATATATATATAAAACATATATATTTACATATAACATATATATGTATATATGTACATAAGTATATATAATATATAAGGAGTGACGCACCTAATCAATGGACTAATTACAGATATGGGATTTATGTGTCAAGTAATAAGCATATAATCTCATGCATAAACGGCCATAAAGGTCTAAAACGGCATCACACGCCTAAGGCGACCACAAGCCACCACCTGAGATTAGATACCTATACTAACACACCCACAACCAAACCACCTGATTAGTTTTGTAACTACATAGATACGTCCAGGAATAGTACTTCTTACGATATTTATAATATAATACCAACAGATTATATCTTACATGATTCTCATATACTGATGAATATTAAAGGAACTGAAGATAATAAAACACACTAAGATTATAAAACTTTTATATTAAAGACTTACAGTACTGTTAAGTCGTTACAGTCTTAATGAAGTACAAGAGAGGCCAGAGAACTGCCGTCTGAACTTTGACTGATTATTGATACATATATATATATATGTGTTTAATATTACAGAGAGAGAGTAAGAGAGAGAGAGAGAGAGAGAGAGGGAGGGAGGGTTTGTTGGATGGGGTTTAAGATTTGGGGATATATTCTTTGTCAGGTGGGTGAGTGGGTTACCGTTCCGAGCGGTCTCTCCTCTGTCTCCTTTGCGAAAGGGAAAAATGGAAAAAGTAATACGCAGGGAATCGGGACAGAAATGGTTAATTCACAGCTACATCAGCAAGAGCGGTGCCAATGGATTCTAATGTAATCCAGTTACACGTGTACCAATAAAATTGTTCCAGCTTTTCATCCCATGGTGTACCCACCGCATGGGAACTAATCTTAAGCTGGAGAGAGAAAATTGCTTTCTTCTATGCCTAGGTGTATTTTCTTATTTTTATGGTCTCTTCCGAACATTAGTAGGTCCTACTCTTGGAAGTACTCTCCTAGAATTATTTTTTTATATCATTTATAAAAATTATATTTTTTTAAATGAATTATTATAAATTAAAAATAACTTATTATTAATATTTAATTTATTTTAACCAATATTATTTATAGTAAAATGTCCTTAGTATATATAATAATTTAATTCTCAAAATAAAGTAATTTCATAAAATATATATACATATATATTACAAGAAAAAAACTTTCTAGCATGAATGTCGAATCCCCATCCATATAAAATTAATATTATATGATCTAACTTATTACGTCCTACTTTGGACTTTCTCACATTTTTAATTTGGAATATTTAAAAATAATTAGATAATATATTTTTCATTTCAATTTAATAACTTCGTTTCTCCTTTTCACACAGATTAAGAAGTTACAATTAATACTATTGAAATATAAAATATTTTTACTCTTTTACAAGTATACCCATAATCAATAGTACATTTTTTATATAGATAATTATGGAATATGACATTAAATAGGGGCATTTTAGTAAATTAACTTTTCAACTAAATTCTCAAGAGGGAAATGAGAATAAATTTTGAAACAAAAAAAAAAAAGAGAAATATTACCATTAAATTAGAATATAGAGAGTATATTTTTATTTATAAAAAAATCCATATTATTCACTATATTACCCAGTAAGGATAATAAAAAATGGGTCAACTTATTTTGAATTTTGAAAATAGTGATGAATTCAACTAATTTAAAATGAAAGCTAACAATCACAAATGGATAGGACTAAAATTATCCATTTATATTTTAAAGTGTTTATAATATAAATTTATATTATTATCTAAAATTGCCTCCTAATCCAACCATCCAATAAATTTTGAATGGATGGAATATTAATTATATAATTTAATCCCAAAAATATAATTCATACATAGAATGGAAGAAATTGTATATTTCCTCAATGAACTGAATAGAGATTGAAGCTAGAATTGGAGTTAAGGTCCAACTTTAAAATTTGATAAATAAAAGAGAGTATAAAAAATAAAATATGTGCATTAAACAAATGGATCCTACCAAATGATCACCAAACAAGTGTCCATGAATTTTAACTCTAAAAATTAATATAATATTCATTTTCACTACGTATAAAATATGGCGATTTTTTTTTTCCCATTTGGTGACACAGGAATTTTTGTGCTGATGAAGAGGGTGAAATACAGGACTTGTATTATACAATAATACATCATATTGAATAAGGATGATAATATTTTGAAAAATATATTGACAAAAGTGATAATATATTGACAAAAAAATGAGATGATAACATATTGAATGATAATATTTGCTAAGGAAAGTAATACTCCTCTGTGGTACAAGTATTGTACGGAAGTTGAGAGAAAACAAGGAGAGTGGGAGCAATTAATGAGTTTCTCTCTCCAAATTGAGGTTTGAATCATATACATTGAGTACATATTCTTAAGCCCACGTGTTACAACATTATTTGTCCATCTCCTAGCATGGAACTTTTTTTTTTTTTTTAAGACAAAAAAATTTAATCAGAATACATGATAAATGTCAAATAGATAGTACATCAAGTTAACATAATAATTGATCCAAAAACTCCTAAACGCAAAATAGCAACTTAACAATTTACACACCTGGAAAACATGAGTAAATAAATCCTAAAAATTACCTTAGAATCATCTTGCGAACGAGTCACCAATTAACCAAGCAGAAGGCCTTACTAGAACTCTCATAAAGGGAGACTAAACTCTCACAATAGGAGAGACTTTCAAATGAAAACTAAAATATAAAACAAATAAAAAATAGAACCGGTTAAATCTCGTCGGATGTGGGATTGCCGAAATCACTAATAACTTATGAAAGACATGATCCACGATTGCCCTTGAGAATATGTGATGAATGGTTGTAGATCTACGATGAATCATCCAAATAACTGAAACAACACCTAATCCAAATTATCAACCGAATATGAGGAAAAAAATGAAAAAACAAAAATAAAAGAAGTGCGTTTGCATCAGAATTGGTGGTAATATGTACTTTGTAGAACCATGTTTCAAATTACTGAATTTTTTTCATTATAATTTACTATTTATCAAGTAGAACCATGTATTAATTATTTTGTTGATAATATCTTCGCGACCCATTTCTTTTTATTCCTACATTCACTCTTCCTATTTCTCATTTTTGATAACGTACCCATCACCATTTATAACGATAACTATGCTTAAGAGCTAAGTCATCACGTCGCAGAGCAAGAATGAAAGCGAAAGAACAAACGTGAGAAAGTTATGTCTTTTAGTTAAAAAATTGTGAGTGCGAAAACAATAGCAAAACCAAGAATTAGAAGTAAGAACACACTCTCTTCCTAAAAAATTTGGTGACATAGCTCGAAAGTAAGAAAATTTCAATGTGTAATTGGTCATTTTTAGCATAGATACGTCATAAAAGGGTCTTGAAATTTTAATTTTTAATTCGAATAACTAGTTCGTAGAACAAACAAAATTGAAAGCGTGAGCAGATAGGTAATAATTCTTTAAAAATATTGTAAGATGAAGGATAAAAGTGAGAAAAAGTAGAAGTGAGATCACGATTTGAATTCCAAGATAGAAGATTCTTGTGACCTGGGTCGAACATATATTTGAGCAAAGTTTTAAATAAATTTCAGTTTAAAGATTGAATTAATATCGGTCTTGTAAAAATTCAAAAGTCATATATTTAGAAATTTAACAGAAATATTGGTTTAGTATGTAGTTTACTCGTTAATCTTTTATTTATAGCGAAAAATCTTACTTGGTAATTTGGTATTATTGTGTCAGAATTTAATTATTATGTTGGATTTTATCACATTTAATGTTGAAATATATTCTTATATATTGTTCCCGTTAGAGTTTTGATAGATTTTTTGGGATTTAGGGCCTATTAAATACTCCCGCTTCGTAGTCCATGCTAGAAGACCAAAATTTGAAATTTCCGCTTACATTTTAAGTTAAAAAATTTATGCTTGCTTGTTTTTATCCAACGATCGTAGACATAGTTGGAATTCAATTCACAATATTATTTTATCCCAAAAGTTGTGGTATAGGACAAGTTTAGACTTCAAATATTCTTGGTGTTGGGAGATTGGCTCAAGTTCGGTGCGCAATGGATGTTGTGAAATTGACAACGGAAATATTGGTAATCTTGTAGGCAATTTCATCAAATTTAAGCTCAGTATGTGAAACACGAGTCTTTAATTGATCGCACAGAGCATTTATGATCAATCAAAATTTTCTTCTTTTTTTTTATATACATTTGTCCAATCAATCACCCAACATAGTTATGATCGATCGGCCATATTTTTCTTTTGCGGTTTAGAAGATTTCATTTCCATATTGGACTTTATTTCTTTGTGCCCTCTATCCCTCTATATATATTACTTAGAACATGTACTAGCGTATGAGATCTAAAAATATTTGTAATTGTGAGGTTCAAACAATTATTAAGAGTGCCTTGAAAAGTTTTCAAGAAGAAAAATTCTAGAAAGGTGTGAGATGGAAAAAGTCCAAGGTTCGTGGTGGATTGTCTAAAGGCAAATCCTCACGTAATATATGTGGTGAGCTAGAGCATTTATTGTAACCTTGCTCTAAATGCTTGTGGGATTTTTACCCATAAAAATTTCCCCTATTATTTTGACGGTATTTTTTCTTTATGTTATTGATTTTTTATTTTTTTTTTTGTTATCTTATTTGATGTTTTGGTGATTCATTTTTTTCTTAATGTTGCTTCCGTCGTCTTGCGTGAATAATTCTCCAATATTGTAAGGGGCCGATTATTCATAGCAATTGCTATTAGAGCTTGTGTTAGTTCATTAATCTAGTGATACCACAACACTTGGCACACCTAATCTCTTTCTTGTTCATTCGTTCATTTTCTAAAAAAAAATCATTTTCCCTTTTTTTTTTTAATTCAATTATGAACCAATCATTTATTAAATTCGGAAAATTTTGCAGTTATTGATTAGGTAGAAATTCTATACATATAATTATGTATTATTTTCTTATATATCATCATATATACGTTGACATGTAAGAGATAATAAATATTTTATTTTATTTTATTTTTATATTCAAATATTATTTTTTCTTTACTACATGGCAACACATATACTGTGATATGTAAAAAAATCTTATATATTTGTATGTATAAAATGTCAATATTTTTTTCATACAACCCACCACCACCGAGTAATTTTGTATTGGCGAGTGACTTCTTAGGTCTAAGT
>MKEJ01079987.1:0-11237 GCA_001753735.1 Embelia ribes | reverse complement strand
GTCGTAGTAAACGAGATAAGTCCCGTATGCATAAGTACATTGATTTGTGCATAAGTGCATTGATTTATAGTGGTAGTAAATTATATGAGTCTCGTATATATAAGTGCATGGATTCGTAGTTAGTATGGATGAGTTAAGTCTCGTTTAATTATATATGTTGCCTCTTTATGTTGTAGGTCTGGACGAGTTATATTCTCAGATATGGATGTTACTTCGGAGGTAATGGTTGTATGTGTTACACACTTACTTAAGTGGTAATAATTATAAAATGATTATGTTCATTTTTCATGTTATATATATGATATTCACCGCTTACTATCAGATTTATCATTTTGTTAATTTCTAACCCATACATTTGTTTTTCTATAGTACATCATTATTTAACTGTATTGGTCCGAGTTTGGCTCAAGACACGCTGTATAAGCTGTGGAATTGCTTATGCAGGGGTACATTTTATAGCCAAGAGCTATTTTTGTATCAAATTATATTAATTATAGCAATGCACATTGATTTAGCGATAATATTGTACGAAAGTATAGGTATGTTCTGGCTCTTGTACGCGAGATGGAGAACATACTTATACATTTCTTCTTATTATTATTTTGTCAAGTTTACAGTTTAAAGTTGTATATTTAAACAGGTGGTTTACTGTTATTCGTAATAGTATTGTATGTTTATGTATATATAAGTTTTGGAGATTGTATTGGGGAGCCATATTATATATGTCTATGGCGGGATGAATGTATAATCGGGAAATAGATTGTATTAGTTATTATATTTCTGTTCTTTTATTTCACATCGCTGGATTACGGATTTCAGGACGTAACACACATTCATATCCTTCATCATATTTATATATCCAAAGAACTAAAGGAAATTTTTTTGTCAAAGCACACCAAAAATCACTTGCTTGAAATTATGCTGTAAGTTATTTTCCAAATCAATAACAACCATATCTAGATCTTAAAATGTTTTAGTGTCATTTGAATATTTGTTTATTAAAAATAATCAAATAGATTTTATTTTAGAGAAGGCACCCATTGAAAATTCTTGCATTAGGTGCCAATTTTTCCTACAAGCCCGTGTGAATACATACTAAAATTTTCAATTTAAAAAACTTCGCATGGTCAAAGGATACTAGCAGAGGCAAAAGATTTATGTAATTTAGGTTTATGCCAAATTGTAAAGCAAACTTATTTATTTTTATTTTGCATTTTAATTTATAAATAGCACTTAAAATAAAGATGATAAATCTATTAGCCTACCCTCGTGGGACCTTGACAAAGACAATTGCGTGGTACCATTTTCAGAATTTTCACAACTTCACTCTTTTTCCCTTTTCTTTTTTGGTGGCTTCTCTCTTTTTCTATCACCACCCCAATAATTAAAGTTAGCTATATCGGGAAATTATCAATAATTGACATTTTTCTTGTGAAACCACCTATTTTTTCTTCCTAATCTTTTGCTTTATCTATTCAGAGCTATTAAAGTTTTGAATGGTATCTTTTCAAAACACGTACCTAATCCAATGCTTAGAAATTGCATTTAATAAAAAAATATTTAATATAAGTAGTTAATTATTTGGAGAGTCTACTTTATTTTCCCATAAAAATTTACGTGTGATTACTTGTAGGGCAGTAAATAATAATACTTGAAAGGGGTGGAACAAATCAGTAATTAATGACCACTTTTAAATGTTTGGTTTCTTATAAGATATCCTCATCACTTTCATTTGTTTCAAAAATATTTACGAAGTTCGAATTTTGGCAAAATAGTGTATAATTGATATATGTTAGGAGTAATTAACATGGATGTAGTTATAGAAATATGCTCAAGTTTTATTTAGTTTATGACTTCAGAAAATAATTCTTCCTTAGGTAAGTTAATTTTTTTTTTTTATGCAATTAACTTGAATCTTGATGAATAATTTTACCCCTATATATTTAGGTGCTATTATTTAAAATTTAAAGTATGATTCCTTATTTGAACTTTTTTTTTAGTAATAATAAGGGGTAATAGTGAGAATATATTACATTTTATCATAAAATAAACTTTAACTGAAAAATTATTTTTGAACTAGCAAAAGTGAGAAATGAGCTTATTATTCATGAACGGAAGGAATAATACGAAAAACTTAAAATATAATAAAAAGAAAATTATTTCACGGATGAAACAATCGCAAGACATTACATTATATTTTTAATTATAGGAAAGGGCTCCTAATTACAATGAGTTTATGAGAGTACAACTTCTTACTATTTTCTCTGCTTTATGTGGGGCAATATCTCGTTTTATTATGAGAAAAGGTCGAACTCTAACATTTTATTTTTGATGGAACATTTTTTTCATGAATAATAATTGGTTTGATAATATTTTGATTTACTTTCATTACTAATTACGTTGTCATTATTGGAGTTTTTAAAATTTTTTCATTAAGTCGCAATATTAATATACCCACAAAAAACATAAAACTTTTATTCAGGGCAAAACTAGAGAATAACAAATGTTAAGCCTTCAATGGCAAGTTGAAGAGTCTGATTTTTCAAAAACAATTAAAAATAGTTATTTTAATCCAAAAATAATACATAGTCGATATAAAATAAGGATAATCCCATATATTCTCAAGATATGCGAGACCTGATTAAAAATTAACAGTTTGGGGTCTGAAGAAAAGTTTAAACCTCATGATGGTCAATGATAGTACCCCTAAAAACATTTACAGTCAAAAAATGAATATATACAAACAATTTTATGAATAATGATATGCACATGTAATAATGTGCGCAATAACTAATGTATATATATTTTGTATGTATTATATATGTTTTAAGTGTTAAATTTTAATTGAAAATTTTACATATATATGTATTATTTTTTACATACTACCATTCAAAATGTACCACATTAAATTTATGTGAATCTCAATAGAATTTTTTTAAGAGAATGGATTTATAAAAATCACGTGTGGCATATTCTGAATAGCAGTGCATAGAAAATCCTACATATTTATATGTATAAAATCTAAATACTTAAATATTGTGGCGCAAGAGATCAACATCCATATCTTGCCAACCAAAATTATGAACAAAATATGTGCATAACAGTATGTATGTGTATGAATATTACTCCAACTATCTAGCATGATCATTGGGAAATTACTAACTTTTCCATATTCAACTCAATTACATTATTGGTACATGTATCCAAATTAGTTGTCTTTCTCAATTGGAAATAGTGATGTAACAAGGCAGCTCACAACAATTCATATGTTCGACTTATTGAGCATTTGACTTCGTCGTGGAACGGTGGAAGCTAGGAGTTTGAATCTACATTATTTGATTTTTTATCTTTAAATATATTATCGAAACATATATATACGTACATTAAATTGTTCTTTCTACTAAGTGACAATTTGAAGATGGGATGTGCCAATAATCTACTTGATCCCGTCGAATGGACAAATTAGCAAAATTTTTATTAATAATGTGTTATTACCGTAGTACAATAATTTTATATAAAACTAGAAATTAATAATAACATAAATAAATTATGCCAAAAAAATTAGAATTTACTTGTCAAGCTTTCCGGTTATGACAACGATCTGATTTGTAGAGAATATTGTAGTAGAATAAGAAATGCCTCTCTCTCAACTTCAGATTGTCGTGGACAACGGATTCCAATGATACAATGACCTTCTCGCAAGTTTTTATGGAAGCGACACTCCGAACTCCAATCAGTCCTTTCACAACACAGTATTCTCTACGATTCTCTAAAATGCTATGAAAAAATATGCTTTTTAGAATTTTGGATATAATTGTAATGCATTAAAATATTTAAGAGGCCCTTGGTATTTATAAAAATGAAAGGGTCTCTCCAAATTTCACATTTTCCAATATTGGGGGTGCAACCACGAATAGTTGTAACTTATAGGCCAAATGGTGCAAGTTAGTATCTTTTCATACAAATGGGGTTGTTTCGTAATTAAAGGAAACATTGCAGCTCTTCATGTAAAGGAGCATGGGTCAAACCCGCCCCACTGAGGTGACACGCAGGTCAAAGTGACACGTTGACCTGACCTATTGGTCCATCGAGTCATAGGCTGTTTTAAATAATTTATGACCCAGTCAAATTTATATTTGAAGCTCAACTCTAAGTTATATAATAACTTACTTTATATAGGCCAAAATAGAGTTATTTAAACACAAAGTAGCCCAACCTTTATGCCCAAATTTTGACTTATATACCATTTGGTTTTATTAAAACAAAATTGATGTGGGATAATTCTAAATGAATTATCCCCACTTGTTTCCGTATATTGGCCCACTTCATGGGTACTACTTTGAAGTCATATACCATTCACACACGATAACCATTCGGGCTCATTACTATCTAGTTGAAAAGACCTTAGAAAGGAATTTTCAAAGAACTAGGAATCACCAAATTTCAATGAGTGGACCCCACTCGTTTTATGGTTCAAAGTTAGGAAAAATAAGCCCAACGGTTATGGAATTTCTAAAAATTCCAACAATCCCCCACATGAATGGATTGGCTGAAAACATGCAGTTTATAATCCTAATGCAATCTAAAATACCACATAGATTTGTTGTATTGGGAAATGTAGCTTTTGGCTTTGAACCTTCTGTAATGAAGTACTATCGGATATACTTGCCAGTCGGTAGATGTGATGCCTTAAACCGTTCAGCGTTTTGTGTATACCAAGACAATAATACTCTCACAATGCATTTCTTATACCACTAATTGGTCAATATGTTGTGTCCTTTTCTTGGCCGTGGATAATGCTTAGTAACGTTCAATGAGTACTCTAGAGACTTAGCCCTAAGAATATTCTCATACAGGCGGTCAAACCTCACACTCGATATAGGTGATCACTTATTAAGAGTATCCTGCTATACCCCACTCACGTACCGAGTCATATGTATCATTAAAAGCTTGAGCTTAACCTCAACAATATACAGGTCTTGTCATTCTTCATCCTAGGAATGAGTAGGGAATTAACTTCCCAAGTGACATGGATGACCTCCCCCCATAATTCGATTGTCTCATTGAACCTAGTACCTGGGGACTTCCAGAATAGTCTAGGTTGGGTTGTCCTTATGTTGGTTTGATCATTTAACGGGCTTTAACCCCATTCCCATTGATGAAATATCTTTTAGATCATAACCCCTTGGTTAAAAGATCTTCTAAAATATTGCTTGATCGTACGTAGTCGATGGATATCACACCACTTGCTAGCAAAGATCGAACAGAGTCATGCCTCCATTTAATATGTCGTGACTTTCTATTGTACATGTAGTTTTGTGCCCTACCAATTGCCAATTGATTATCACAATCTATGCAAATTGCAGGCACCGATTTAGGCCACATCAGTACATCCTCAAGGAAGTTTTGTAACCACTCAATTTCTTCAATAGCTAAGTCTAACTCTATGAATTCTTATTCTATAGTAGACCCAACGGTGCAAGTCTGTTTCGATGACTTTCAAGAAGTTGTTGCGTCTCCAAGAACAAACACAAATCCACTCGTAGATTTAGTATCCTTGGATTCCAAGATCCAATTAGCATTGGAGTGCCCTTCAAGTACTTCTGGATATGATGTGTAGTGCAACCCATAGTTAGCGGTATACCTTAGATACCTAAGTACCCTAACTATTGCTCTCCAATGCTCTTCATTGGGATTTCTCGTATATCAACTTAATCGATTTACAACGCTAGCTATATCCAGTCATGAGATATTCATAAGATACATTAAACTGCCCATGATCCGCGAATACTCAAACTGGTTAATACTCTCTGCAAAGTATTTCTTGAGTTTAGATCCGACTTCTATAGGAGTCCTTGCTACTGCGTCACTTTCTAAGTCAAACTTTTCAAGCATTTTTTTAACAAAGTAAGACTGTGACAGAGCATAGCCCTGAGAAGTCTTAGTAATCTTCATACCAAGCATTGATGACTTTCATGTTAAAGTTGTATGACAACATGCTCTTGGTAGCTTTGATATTATCTTGATTACCAATTATAATCATATCGTCTGCATAAAGACATACAATAACATAATCATTTTTATCACCTTTCTTGCAGATGCATTTGTCACACTCATTAATTCAAAAACTATTCTTCAACATTACTCGATCGAATCTCTCATACCGTTGTTTAGGTGCTTGTTTAAGTCCATACAAAGACCTAACCAATTTGCACACCTTGTGTTCTTTACCTAGAACCACAAACCCTTCGGGTTGTTTCATATAAATTTCTTATTCTAGTTCTCCATTAAGGAACGCCATCTTAACATCCATCTGGTGTATCTCTAAATCATACAAAAGCTGCAAAAGCTATGATCATTTGGATAGACGTTTTTCTTTAGACTAGGTAATAGGTATTGAAATAATTCAGTCCCTCATTTTGCTTGTATCATTTGACTACAAGCCTTTCCTTGCATTTGTCAATGGAACCATCCTCTTTTAACTTCTTCTTGAAAACCCACTTGTAACCCAAAGGTTTACACCTAGATGGAAAATCCACTAGTTCCCAAGTGTGGTTTTGAAAAATAGAATCTATTTCACTATTTACAGCATCTTCCAATAAGGAGCCTCCGGAGTGGACATAGCCTCTTTATACGTTTGCGGTTCCTTTTCCAACAAATATGTTAGAAAGTCTGGCCCATATGAAGTTTCCTTCCTTGTTTTCTTACTCCGTCGAGATTCTTCTTCTTCTTCTTCAATTCTAGAAGTATCTGGTATTTCACTAACGTCCATATAATCTTTATGAGCATATTCACCAATCTCTATGATTGTCTTTGAATTATATGGAACGATACTTTCGAAGAAAGAAGCATTTTGAGCCTCAAATATCGTATTTGTGTGTATCTCATAATTATCCGACTTATACGCCAATAACCGATGAGCACTACTATTATGAGCATATCCGATAAATACACAGTCTGTCGTCTTTGGTCCTATTCTAGTCCTTTTGGGAAGATGAATAGGTACCTTGGCTACACAACCCCAAATCCTTAAGAATTTGTAGCTACGCGCATCAATTTGCCACAATTCATAACGCGTAACAATAGCTAACAGCAAGTGTCAAAGTTTTAAACCAAATCAAATTCCAAATTCAAACTATTTTAAACTAAACTAACAATAGCACACAGACTGATTTATCAGAGTTTTAAATTGTCGTAACAATACCTAACAGCAAGTGTCAAAGTTTACTGATTTAAAAAAAAAAACGTAACAGATTATCAAATTTTTGTCAAATTATAACGCAAGTAACAATAGCAATTATGAATGAAGAAATTACACAATCTGACTAAGAAACTATACTTCTATTTGAGCAATAACATGCAAATAGATACTAACAAAAGTCAACTTTCAGAACTTAAATGTGAAAAATGATGACTTTAATAGTTACTTGGTTTATAACCAAACAAACCAATTAACAAAAAAATAAATATCAATTAACAAAAAAAATAGTGATAGGATATACAGAGACTATATGCAACGTTAATGATTAAGTAGGCAAAACACTGATTATAAAAACAGTCACGACGTAGACTTTCAAAAATTATATTTGACTTCCAACTAGAAATTAAGACACTAAGAAAATAAACCAAATAATTGTAACGTTTTAAGATATAGTCAGAACATAGAAACAAAACACAGCGTATGGTCAAGTGTTTCGTTACGTTCAGAATTTCCAATTTCTAGAAAATATTGTTTACCGAAAATTAAAAAGAAATAAGAATTTAATATTGTTAGTTTCGTAGTACAATAATCTTGTATTAAACTGAAAATTAATAATAACATAAATAAATTATAACGAAAAAATTAGAAAACTTACTTGTCAAGTTTTCCGTCTTCCAAACGATCTGATTTGTAGAAAACATTGTAATAGAATCACAAATTCAATGGTTTCAGATTTAATTCAGAACAATACGAGTGTATCACATTGTCCCCTTAAATCCTTATTGTCTAGCCTCTTTCGACTTCGAGCCGTCGTGGATAACGGATTTCCAAATTCCCAGGATACAACGACCTTCTCGCAAGTTCAGAGGAAGTGACACTCCAAACTCCAATCGGTCATTTCGCAATACGATACTCTCTACGACTCTCAAAATACTATAGAAAAATATGCGGTGTGTGCAAGTGTATTTTTCATGATTTCGGGTGTAAAATGTAATGCCTTTTAAAGGTTGGGGGACCCCAAGTATTTATAGAAATCAAAGTGTCCTCCAAAAGTTACAATTTTCCAATCTATAGGTGCAACTTGTGCGTTTTCAAACATGTAGGACTGTTTCGTAATTATGCGAAAGGTTATGCCCTTTCAGTGATAACTAGCGGGTCAAAAGAGATCCGACCCGGAGCGCATACGCGGGTCAAGCCCAACTCATGAGTGTCGCGCATGATTTGGGCCGGGGTTCTTTTAGTTCATAGTCGGCCGTTACTTTAATAATTGATTTAATTAATATTGGCCCAATAAAATTATTTAAACTCTTTAAAATGCAAGAGACCTAACCCTTTAAGCACTATTTAGGCTTATATATCGCTTGGTTTTACAAAACTCAAGTTGATATGGGATAATTCTTAAAGAGTCATCTCACTTATTTCCCCAAACATGTTTTCACGGACACTACTTTGCAGTTACACACTATTCATACCTAATAACCGTTCAAACTTGTTAATAACTCGTTAAAAAGATCTTTGACAATAATTTCCAATAAATTTTGAATAATCAAATTTCATCAAATGAAACCCACTCGTTTTGTATCTCAAAGTTGGAAAAATAAATAAATCACAGCGGTTAAGGAATTTTTAAAATTCCAACATTATATATATTATGAACATGTAAAAGTAAAACATTATTGTGATAAATGGGGCATTAATGTACATTAACCGAAATCTAGTGGTCCAAAATAATAGACTCTTAGCATGTAGGGGCTGTGTCAACCAACAAAATACGGTCAACTGCACTAATTATAATGACAAATTAAATTTCGTTCAGACAAAAAAGAAAAGGGAACTAAAAACAAGTGATTGGGTTTTACTTGCTCAACAATAAGGCGTTCTAGCAGGCCCGGTTACGAGGCAGCGCGGGCACAGCAATGGCTCCGGGTCTAAAAATTCTGGAGGTCTAATTTTTTTTTTTATTAAAAATGTTTCAGAAAAATCTAGAGAGAGAGGATAAACTATAAAATCATAGGGGCCCAAAAATTTTACTATGTAGGTAATTATCTATTTATATGCTTTTGTTTTTATTTTTAATTATTAAATAATATTTTACTCATTTTTGTCAACTCGGGTTTAGGAGTTTCTAAAAAATTTCAATCTTTTTATGAACTTACTTTTAATTGCTATAACATATTTCTAGTTTTCATTGTATCAATATGCATTTCAGATTTACTCAATCCCTATTGCCTATTTTTATAATTTTTAAGTAATAAACCGTTAAGCCCTTTTGAGCAACTCAAATTTTTAAAATTATCTTGAGTTATTTTCTAAAAATAGAGTCACCCTAAAAGGTAACACTTTTAGATATTACAACTTAATTTATTCGGTTTAACAATCTTGGGTATTGGAAAGAATAAGTTGAAAAATAATGATATTGAGTGCATAATTAATGACTTTACATCTAAAAATGTAAGAAAAAATTGTTTTAGATGAGATGTAATATTTATACAGTAATAATTAAAAGTTTGTTGATGTTAGATGATTAAATTTTGATTTTTTTTATTTATATAAAGGGGCACAAAAAAAAATTCTTGCTCCAGGCCCCGAATTTACCATGGTAGGACCTAATTCCTAGCATGGTTTTAAAACTCGAACTGGATCGCCAGTTGAACGGATTTAATCGGGAACCAGTCTTGGTCATAGGTTAGGTTACACCGGTGACGCATGAATGATTAAAAATCAGTATATTTTGCAAAAATCGTTGAATCCAGCAGTTCAATCACTGGATTTAAAAACATTAAAATATGATGAGCAATAATAATGATGTGTATATTATTATGAATAATAGGTACAGGTTATATAGCCCTCATATGGACTCATCAAGTTATTCTATAATTACACATAGATACACAAACTTATATAATATAACATTCCCACTCAAGTTGGCATATAGATGCCTAACTTACGAACAAAGACGGATGTAAATAACATTCAAGAGGCTTCATAAAGATATCAGCTAGTTGCGATATGGCATGAGTGTAAACAGGAAGAATAAGACCGGATTGTAACTTATCACGAACAAAATGACAGTTAATTTCAATGTGTTTTGCCTGCGCATGAAAAAATGGATTATGAATAATCTGAATAGCAGACTGATTATCACAGTATAACCAAATGGGCCTTGTAGGCGACACCCTCAAGTCACGAAGTAGAGCAACTAACCAAACAATCTCACATGTAGTAGTAGTCATGGCACGATTTTCTCCCTCTGCTGAAAATGAAGATACCACATCCTGCCTCTTGTAACGCCAAGAAACAGTATTAGAATCAAGACGAATGAAATAACCTGTCGTAAAATGTCGCGTGACCTGACAACTAGCAACATCCGACTCAAGGTGTTAAGGTGGCGGCTTTAGGTACGAGGCCGACTTAAGGTAACAGCTCAAGGTAGCAACAAGGGTATGTTTTAGGGTTTTGTTAGATATGCAAAGATCGACGGTTCTGATGTTATGTTAAAATCTGAATAGCAATAATAATGTTGTGTATATTATTGTGAATAATATGTACACATATATAACCCTCATATTAACTAATCAAGTAATTCTGTAATTACTCAAGTACATAAACTAATATAATCTAACAAAAACTCAGTCTGAGTTTTACTAAACAGACCGGTTCAACTGGTGCATTTATCCCCAAAAGCACACTTTCTTCTACACAGTTGGCCGGCACATCAACCAAAGAAAGTCCTTGCACTTGGATACTAGTTTCAATAAGCCCACTTTTTAAATATATTTAAATTTAATGGTACACAATATTATTATGTCAAATGAATTACTTTTTCTATAATTTCACACACGTTTTAATCTTTGGGAGGGCTACGGAGTCACTTATTGTTGTTAATTTGCAGTCTTGCACACAACTAGAAATATTTCCCTTTTTTTTTTGGCAACCAATCACAATCCTCGGAAATATTTTATGTACAATTGCATCTGTTGAATTCTACAATGTATTATGACAACATGTTTTATTATTTAGTTTTATTTTTTTTTTT
>MKEJ01079978.1:0-10759 GCA_001753735.1 Embelia ribes | reverse complement strand
GAGGTGTACATGGTCCTAACTTATAAAAATTCAAGTCGGAATTTTAAACACTAGCAATATCAATTTTAAGAGATGTTGAACATGGAGCAACTATGATTATCAAATGCCATGATAACATCAAACCATCTCCACCATTCCCCCAATTTCTACAAGTAATTGAAAAAGCAAACATCGAGAGGGCCTGCAGAAAACATAAACAGTAAAATGCCACAGCACATCACGTCAATCCCACAACAGGATCGATTCTGTAGAACCAGACAACTTCTTGTCCCTCAGAATAACAAACTACCATACGACTTTCAAGATATGATCCCTTATTTAATGCATACAAAATCTCTAAACTAGTATGAACTTCCATCCAATTGCCCCAACATCATACATGGTACCCAGAAAGATTTCTCATCCATCCGAAAGATGCTTATTTGTTATTGCCTCACACACAATACAAAATGAAAGGCTTCTTCAGTATGAATTCTCAAGTTAACATGTTGATTGATCCTTGAATTTTCGGACAAAAGATGCTACAAAGTAATAAAAATAAAAATAAACATAATTCTCCTTAAATAGGACCCTGCGAGGCTGTTCCCCATCATCTAGTCAGTAGCTTCCACAGGTTTTGAAGTTTCAATCTCCTTCAACTTTTCCAAAGCAGAAATGCGCCCATCGAGAGACTCGTGCAGTCCTTTCAACTATGCAACCAAATCAAACAATAAGGTTATATCTTTCAAAGCTAATGAACCATCTCCTATCGTTTCAATTTAAACTAATCAAATGCTACCAAAATCGACCATCCAAAATACAAAAGCATAGTAACAGATAGAGAACACAGTATATTGTAAGATACAGGGAACCAGATTAACGCATGGAAATTGATGACATATGATAGGATAAACAAGAGGTCTGTACAATGGCCGTGTGCACAGTTAAGAGACGTAACCGTATCACCTCCACTTGGCATCGTCCAATAATGTATTGAGGATCAACAACACAATTGGGCATTCCAAGAGCGGCCTTTATGGTGACTAGTTTAGCCTCACATGCATTCCGTGTCGAAAGATCACCTCAACCTCTCAAGCCAAGAAGTAAACATATGAATGGAACTAAGAT
The DNA here is from genome assembly GCA_001753735.1 of Embelia ribes. NCBI lineage: Eukaryota > Viridiplantae > Streptophyta > Magnoliopsida > Ericales > Primulaceae > Embelia > Embelia ribes. Next base: position 9,652 of record MKEJ01079978.1, on the reverse strand, counting down.
TTTCAAGATAAAAACTAATGAAAGGTGAATGACTAGGCCATTTTTCGAGGTTTGAATGCATACAACCATTTTTAACTTCTTTTTGCCTCTATAAACTCACGCCCGGGAATGGAATAGAATGACGTGACCGCTAAAAATTTTTCATCCACCATTACTTATTTGGTACGGGTTTCCATATATGAATATATGTATTCACTGGGATTAGATATTCTGTTTCATATACCAAATTTTAGTCTTAACCACTCACACCGTTGCTCCTAAATGATCCCCTCTCCTAAATTTTAGAGATTAAACTCAAGGCAATACTCCAACCAGTGTATCCAAACTTTGTTGAATCCCCTAAAAAAGGAAGTTTATAGTGCTTCATTGGACTACGGAAGTATTGATCATTTCACCCCCTTTTCTATTTTTAAATTTAGCTGTTTAGGGGGGTGGATGTTCTCTATATGTCTATCTCGGTTAAATAAATGATGACCCAGTACACAAAACTCCCGCAATGCGGTCTGGGAGGGTCTGATATGTGCAAACTTACCCCCATTTTTAGAGATGTTCCTAACGGGTCGAACCCTGGCCCACAAATTGATAAAGTTAGGAATGCCCCTTATTCCAATATTCCCAAATAAAGGAATGGCCACTCCAATTCATTCCATTTGTACAAACTTTTAGGCCCGAACGGTATTTTCGAATCCAGAAACTGGTAGATTTGTGTGTTTCCTTAATAACAGAACAAGCACAGCAATCAATTGAACTATTCAAGCATGGTACAAATGGAATAGGTAAAATCAGGGCACAATTTCAATAAAATGCAATCAAAACCTAGAGAAACAATATACGAAATGAAATTCACATACAAAAAACTGCGAAAATTGAATCCGAAACTGAAGTGTGATTGGTATTAGAACTAATACGAGGGAGAGAGAGAGAGAGAGATTCACCTGTTGAGCAATGGATCGGTGAGCGGCGTCGTAGTCCTTGTAGAGGAGGTACATGCCGGCGACGGATGACGTGGCAACGCCGGCTAAGAACGAGGCCAATCGTACTCTCAGAATGTAACCCATCTCTCTCTCTCTCTCTCGCTCAATCTCTCCAAATTGGTCGCGATGCTTGAAGAATGGGATTCTTCTCTCCGTGTTCTCCTTTGGAGCGACGTCGTTTTGAATGGGATATTTTTTGTATTTATTATCAGCAGGACCCCAATGTTTCAGGTGATGTGCAGAATCGCCCTATGTTTTATATGTTTTCAAGAGATTGATCCATATTTTTTGATCATTACAGCCCAATGTGTTTAACAGGTATTATTAACTATTTTGTTCTAGTTTTACCATTCATTATGGGGGATTTTATAGATGCAAGTATACGTAGCATCTTTTGCGTGTCATTGCTCATGGAATGAAATATATACGAGAGAAAATTAACTAGGTTCGGAAATTTATTAAAGATAATAATATTTTCTTTGTCCTAATATTTTAGTCTATTATTCATTTTTTGGACATCCCAAAATATTATCCACTTTTTAAATATAAATGCTAAAAAAATAAAAAAAAATTAATTACCCTATTTATTGTGCTTTAATATCCATACCCTCTTGCTTACCTCACTTAATTAAGGATAATTTTGAAAATTTAATAACAATTTAATGCAAAAACATCTTATTTATTAATGATCTCTTGATAAATTGAGTTTTCAATACATAACTAAAATTTTGGAACGGAATAAATGTATTCTATTTTTTAATATATGAGTTGATGTTTTGTAAGAAAATTTTGTATATATGTCAAATATTTCTAGACCGAAGGTGTTTTTGTGTTTTAAATAATAACACCCACTTCCTATTCATGAAAAAAGCTTCAAGAGGCCATAATGCTATTTATCCCCTCTCGTTCTCATAATTTTAAAATTTGTATATTTCCGCTTTGCGAACTGGTGGCGTAGTTTAACAATTAGAGCAACGCACTTTATTATTAAATATTGACCAATTATGTGTTTTTCTTTTTAATTATATTAACATTATAAGGTTAACAAGCGCCATTACTGAAATTTAAAGGTGCACAAAATTAACACTTGTTATTTAAATAATAAATATGGTGATTGAAAGTGATAGAATATTTATATTAATAAGCATGCACGTTTAATGTCCATTAACTAGTGTCTCGAGGGCATCCGTCAATATTGCTCAACTTATATATATTTTTTCATATATAATTTGGAAGCCGAGTTCATTACAACAAAAGATTTTTTTATTTTAATGTTATAATTAATCATAGTCATATATTTTTAACACTAGTAATATGAATCATTTATAGAATTAGTTACAAAATTAAAAAAAAATGGTTTTAGTTTACCACCGTGATACTTTTTTGTGGTTTGAAGTATCATTGTTGAGTAGTATTATGGTATTATTATAAGAACGTCATTTTTCTGTATTTAAGTCTTTCCCTATAATTTGATGTGAATTTGAAAGTTTCTTTTTTAAGAATGTAACTTCTTTATAACTCTCTTTTTATTTATTTGATTGGATAAAGTATTAAATTTTGGTATAACATGATATTCCCTTTAGATTTAAAAACCCATGAATTAATTTCCATTGTACTCATCCAAAGAAATGGTCTTCAACATCATTCATTGTCAACATCGTGAATTAACCATCCATACGTCTCTTAAAATATGAATTATTCTCCTCAAAATAAATGTCAAATATTTTATCTATGCAGACGAACATTCCAGCATTAATAATAAGGGAAAAAGAGTTACAGTTAATTTCATAATTTTTTAGCGTTAAAATTTTTAGTATAATAATTTTATTTATAATTTTAATATTAAAATTTTAGTATAATTTTTTATTTTTTTACTTAATTTCAGCTACCATTATAAATTTTAATAATATTGGGTTTATTTTGTCGTGGAGACTAAATATATCTGGTTCATAATCATTTTTGTCTCTTTTGGTTCATTGTAAATATGAATCCAATGATTATATACAAAAGGAACATATTTGTTTAATATTATTGCAATAGTATTCCGCAAAAAAATAATTTTTGGATCTCTAAAGACCTTTGTTATATGTTCCGAAAGAGATTGATTTGATGTATTACACAAATTGTTTCTTATTATCATCCGTGTTCATGTTTATTACTATTCTATATATACATTTCCCTATTTATCACTTATTTTATTGTAGCATATGAGTTATACTCTATCATTTTTTTTTAATTAGACAATATTTAACTATATAAATTTTAAATTAAATTTATTTGTTATTTTTATATAAATTATTTGAAAATTTTAAAGTTGAAATATCTATTTTTTTTGTTAAAAAATAAATTAAATTACGTACTTAAAAAATACAGGCAACCAAACACCTCATAAAGCACGCAATGCAATGGATGAGGTCAAATTGCCCTGTTTTAATCTTATTATTTTATAATAAAGCATTACCAACGACTTAATCAAAGCAACATTAATACTTTAATAATATAATATATATATATATATATATATACACAGTTGAGACATATTCAGAGCATTACTACGGTTGATTTTTGTATTCTTGGTGATTTATGCAAACTGAATTACAATGGCAAACTAAAATTTAAAATTATTTATTTTTGTGAATTGTAATATTTTAAAGCTCAGTTTATCCAATTTTTTAGATAGAAAAATTTAGTTTTCGTGTGCAACCAAACAAATGTCAGGCACATATATTTTGAATTTAATTTTAATAAATCGATTGTGTATGGATTTTAATATATCAATGAACTTAGACGAGTCATAAGTATGCATTTATAGCAATTACACATGTAAAAATAGACATGTGTCATTTACATGGATAGAAATTAAACTCTACTCTATCCATTTTAAAGTAACTGATGTTTAAGATTATAGCATGTGAATTAAAGAGGTCATTAAATTATCTCATTTCTATAAATATATATATATATATATATATTACCATATTATTACTAAAAAAAATTCTCTACATCAACCCCAACTTCACCGCTATTAATATACAAAAAAAAAAAGAAGAAGGTAATTACCCATTTTAACAAACATTATCCACCAAAGTCAAACTTGTAGTAATCTTAAACTTGAAAATTTCCTTCTTTTTCAATTTGAAAATTTTCATTTACTATAAATGCAAAAAATTACCACTTACTATAAGTCATCTTTGAATGGTCATCTTGTATTTTAAGTTTTGACAATTGATTATCATGTATTACTAAATTTTTTCAATTGACCATATTAGTCAATTTTTAATCATATTACTTGCCAAAAGTTTTGCATGTACAAATCTCATTACATATACACATTTTGAAACATATCAATATTAATTATTATCTAAAACTCACAAAATATTCACCTATTTCGTTAAAAATGATAACTTGAAATAAATAAATTTTAAAGTTTAAATAATTTTACTAGCTAATTTAAATTCAAATTTTGACTGAAATCACGCGAATATGGTTATAAATCTTTTTCGGTTACTGATTTTAACAAAATAATAAAGTTGTTTTCAATTGAAAAAAATAAATAATCTGTGGTGGTCAAGTGAAAAAATTGACTTTTACATTGCGATTAATTTCAAAATATCAAATTACGTTATTACTTTTCGCAAAGTATATGTGGTTGCTTTTTATATTTTACCCAAACTTTACATGTGAAATTTTAACTTTTGTAATTTCAAACCAAAATATGTTCCATAAGTTATGACTTCACTTTTACGATAATTTTATACTAAAAAATTAAGGTAGTAACATTTCTCGAAACATATCTACAATTCACAACTACCAAATGCATTTAATTGAAATAGATCTCAATGTTGATTTATTTAACATATGATGACAACGATTATACTTCATATCTCAATTCGATTCCAAATTTTCTAATTACTGAAATCCAATTTTAGGAGATTGATTGAAATAGTGAGTCGTTCGAAAAATACGATACACTTGTAGAACTGGATTTGAATATCAGTAACAAAAAAATAATAATAAAATAAATGAAAGATCTTTCTAAAATTTTGGTGAAAAAACTTTGAACATTTTATTGAATGAGAATGAGTATGAAAGGTTCACATGAATTTTGGGAGAAAAAGTCACAAATAGTAGTAATAGTTAGGTGAGTGGATGATTTGAAACAGTTAAATTAAATGATTCTGGGAAAATAATTCAATTAATATGCTGACCGTTGACAAATTATTAGGGGTACATTGAAAGAAAATAATAATATAATCTCGATATCATAAAGCAATATTTACTATTTTAATTAATAATAATTTTGTATTTTTTTTATTCGTTTCAATGTATAATTTAATTTTTATTTTAAAAAAATAGTTGAAAGACCAATTTACTAAAACATTTTTATTTATTATTTTTATTTAAATAAATCATTAAAAAATAAAAAAGGGGATATTTTTGTAATTTTATGTGTCATTATGATTTAAGCTGATTTCAACCAAAACACTTTGAGAATAAAGTAGAATGAACTTACAAAACTCATGGGGATAGTATAATTTCATATATATAGAGGGTATTATGAAAACTTATGAAATTTTCAGAAACCACACGAGGAAAAAGTGTAATTTACCTAAATTTTTAATACAATTTGGAGAATTGAAAAGCTTACACGGCTTTTCTCCAAGACTTGCATTGCAAATGACTCGAAATTCCCTTATTTATAAAATCCATATTTTCAACAGAAAATGGAGATTCATTTGATCAATGTCTCCCATCAAAACTCAAAATACATTTAGAAAGTTCTCTCCCGAAATTAGGGGCATCTATATTTTCAACAGACAATGGAGATTCATTTGATCATTGTCTCTCATCAAAACTCAAAATACATTTAGAAAGTTCTCTCCCGGAATTGGGGCATGAAAGTGTACCAATTTCAAGGCCAGGCTACAAGTCCAAAGGGCTGATTCCACCTCAGGCTCAAGCAAAATATTCCTTAATAGTTTTGCCCTAATGCTATTGTAAACAGAAACTAACCCTTAACATATTTTGGGGAAAATCTAATCGATTCCAATAAACTAGAATGACTTGTGTTTTCTCCCACTGTCTTCCCCTCTTTTTGCTTGCTACAAGCAGCTTGATGGTTGAATCATCCCGGAAGCAGTTCCTCCAGCATTGGCACATGATGCTGTTGCCTTTTGATTTTTGTAACTCAGATTCACATCTTGCAGTCTAATACCCGAGCACGGATATTTTTTACTGCAATCAAATTTGACTGCAACTTCTGTCGCAGACGTTCCATGTATGTCCTGATATGTCACATCATTAATACGGACACCCGAGGCCTGCATGTAAAAGAAATAATTAATTAAATTTAACTCAAATCTAAGGGACCAACAGAGTTCAGTTTTTGGATAAAGTTGATGGAAAAATGTACCTGATTAGGGCACCCTTCATCGTCCGGGCAGTAATTTTGGTCGACAATGATGGGGTTTTGGACATTAACCATAGTGATATGTTGGAAGAGGACTTGATTAACAAAGCTGTTGCTGGGTTGGGCCCATGTTTTTATCCTCACACCGTTCTGTGTACCCGTAAATGTAGCTGTCTTAACCGTCACATTCTTTACTCCGGCCTCTTGCATATCCTTGCCCAAACTCCCAATGCTGTGGGTTTCCATATTGATAGAATAGTGATTAAGAATTGTAAACTTAACCATAAAGAAAGCAAATCATTAGTATAATCATTGGTTGCACCTGGTTTAGATTTGTCAAAGTATTACTTATATTGTCAAATTTTTACTTATTTATTTAATTTTTTTTCTTTTTTTATACTTGACAAAACTAGGGCTTTGGTACTATACCTTATACCATGGCCGGGACCACATGCGATGTTCTCGATCCACAAGTTATTAGTGCCTGGACCTATGGAGATACAATCATCTCCAGTGGATATCATTGAGCTCAATATGGAAACTCCAGATGAAGAAGCAACATGAATACCGTCGGTGTTAGGACTGTTGCCGGAGGCTGAGATTTTTAAACCTTGGAGCTTCACATTATTACTATTGAAGATGACAACGTGGAACATTTGGCTGTTTAACGAGGACAATCTGCTCACCAGAATATTTTTGGAATTGCTAAATTCCAGTGTCTGCAATTATCCCAAAAGAAAAATAAAAATAAAAATTAGAGAGGCTCATGAAAGTGAATAAAATAATGCTTGTAATAGATCTAAAGGAAGACCAAGTGGAATCATTTTTAGGTTAGGTCTTAGCACATGAAATTGGGGTGAAATAGATGCAAGCTAACATGGGTTCTTGTGAAAGTTGACCTATGATACTTATTATCTAATAACTAAGGTATAATTAAGCTATGTTCTAGGAATGTAAAGTTGTGACAAGGATTTTAAATGGTTATACGTCTAAGGTGGTCCACTTCAATTGAAAATGTCGGTCTGAAATTATTGAGGAAGACGTATTACTAAATATCATTGAGGTAAGTTCAAAAGTATTTAAAACATTTTATCAGCAAATTAAAATTTCTTCCCAACAATATTTTCGGTATGTCTATAGCTATCATTTGTATCAAGAAATGGCAGTGCACTTTAGCAAAATAGTGTAACAACTTTTTGTTAGATATTTCACATTTTCAGAAACACAAAAGTCACAAGAAACGTACGAATCTAAATGGTCTCTGTAACGTTTTCTTTTTGGGGTGTAGAGTAAAACCGACAGATTTTGTTTTTTTCAAAACAAATTTTAAAAACTAAAAAACTAAAAGTAAGGTCAATTTTGTATTTTCTTCAAAAAAAAGTACCGTAGCTCCACTAGGACAGCTCTTGCCGGAGGCTTTACAAGCCCAAAGCCCTGCTCCTTGAGCATCGAGAGTTCCACCATTGATCGTGACTCCATCAACGCACTCAAACACGATCCAATTCCTACCGCTACCCAAAACGTTGTAGTTGGAAGGTGCTACAAACGTACCATCGATTTGTATAGTTATAGCCGTACTCTTACATTGTTCCCCTCTAAACAACGCCACACCATTGATCAAGTACCTACCTTGCGGCACATATATTGTGGCTGCCTTAGGAGACCCACATGCCTGGGCCCAGGCGGCTAGCAAGGCATTGGTCGAGTCGGTGTACCCGTCTCCTTTTGCCCCAAAGCTAACCACATTGTATGTTGTTTGTTTTGCAAAGGATTGGTAAGACAATAACATTAGGAAGAGAGAGAAGATAACAAGACAACTCTTTGGTTGCTCCATTAATGGGGAGTTGGGTAGTAGTGATGAGAAGTTGAGAGGGGTGGAAAAGGGTATTTATAGGCTAAAGGATTTATGTGTATGTGAGTTGTTTAATTAGACTTTATATTAAAATGAAATATTGAAGCATTTATGACTTGATTTGGCGAAACTACCAAATCATTAATGAAAAATGGAAATGATAGACCATCATTTTGATATTTGTAAGATTCTTCATACTCAGATACATTCCCCTAACATACAAAAAGTTATTTTCTACCATGAAATTAGTTAATCAAGTTTGGTACTCACTTCGTTCACAAATAGTTGATGCTATGAATTTTGAGTTGTCCAAAAACTATCTTGTGAATAGCTTTCGGGTCTTTACTATAAAGCCCCAAAATTTCTAAAGTACTATAACAATATTTTATTTCAGTAATGAAGGCATATGTATGATGTAACACGTGCAAATTCAACAACAAAGTATGTATTGATAAATAATTGAGTTTTCATTCTACAGTGTCTTTCATTAATTACCATAAGTGCTGACAACACTTAAATGACATTTATAAACGATAAGACTTTCCCATTGTAAGTATAAAGCTTGTTTTAAATGAAATACCGGCAAATTGAGCATTTTAGTCAAACAGAAAGTCCGATTCGAGTTCTAACTGAACCGACAGATTATAAATATGAAAGTACAGAGATTATACAATATAAAATTTTGATTGTCGGTATGGACTTACGGGAGTTAACATTATGGTTAACTTTGATAAAAAAAGTCAACGTTGGCCAAAATAGAATTATAGATTAATTGTAGTTGGCTTCAAGTCTTTATTTAAGACTAAAATACACATTTATACATGTGCAAATTAGCTCAATAAATTCCTCAAGTGGTCGGTTTTAATAGCTCAAAATAAGCCAACTAAATTAGTTCTAATTCAATGACCAATTAAGTATTTCATTAACTTGGTCTTGAAGCACTAAATTAATACAATAAACATGTGTTAAAATTGTGCAAAATGGTCCCCTCTTGGCCGGTTTTGAGGGAGCCAAATGAACCCAATTTGGTTTATCTCTAATTGCTCTTTAAACCTTGGTTAGCTTTAACAATTAAATACATTTAATTAGTGGCTCAAATGCTCTCCTCTTGGCCGAATGTTTTGAGACCATTCTTAATATTTGTGACTTCATTTTCTCCTCATTTCACAACTTAAACATTTAGCAAAAACAGTTAGTGAGAAGGGAGAGCTTTTAAGGCCCATTTAGAAGAAGAAATCAAAGTGTTCAAGCTTCAATTAATTTAACAAAGCCATTCCAAGTTAATGTAACATTTCTACCTTAATTCTAACATTAAATTAGACTTAATTTTTAAGAAGAAAATTAGGGTTTTTAGGCTTTTCTTCTTTATTTCACGTGGTGAAGTAAAATTAAAATTGTAAGTGTAATTTTTGTTAA
>MKEJ01079971.1:0-11918 GCA_001753735.1 Embelia ribes | reverse complement strand
TTCCTCGAAAAGTTAAGGATTAGTGATCCTTTTCTGAAATCAAATGGATTCGGTTTGCTTTTGGATGGAAGAATTATAAATTTTTATGAGGGGTTTGTTTTCTGGATGAAGGTTTACAGAAAGTGGAAATTTTTTAAAAGCTTGTGATGAAGGGATGTGAGACTCCTATTGCTTTGGCTAGAGGCATCATGTGTCATGGTTATAGCTAGGGGATGAGGGAGAGAATTGACAGAAATGAGTCCTTAGATCTGCTTGATCATTTAGCTTCTAAATAACTCGAGGTCCTTTTTCCTGATACCAAATTGATGTCACCTACATTCAAGAAACAAAATAAGACAAAGAACGACCATGACAAACTGAATCTATCGTCGTTCTAAAATGAAAATGTATCAGGAATGAGTTGGATAGAGAAGTGAAAAAGAAAGTCGGGGAGAATGGAGAGACTTTAAAGACACAATTGGGGACAGATAGTGATAGGAGAAAGAAATGTGAGAAAATCATAAAAGATCACGAGGGTTTCCTGGATTTAACTACAGAAAAAGAACTGACGTGAGAGAGTAAGGGATTAAAGAATAGAGGAGCAATTCTTTCTTAGGGTCACAGGGCCCCACAATTTCTCTGACCTCATTGTATAGTATTCTAAAAAATACTTGTGGAAACTTAATAAAATATAGTGAATTATTACATTTAAAATATGAATAACTCATTACCACCAGGTACTACCTTGCATCGCTTGCTATTATCTTCAATTACTTCAAAAAACCTATGTGAAACTTTAACATCCACATTGTCGTATATCTATCGTTGTTATACAAATATATGGACCTTACATAGACTAAAATTTATATTGAGAGGCATGAAAAAATTAAATTAAATGTTATGCTGTGGATATTACCTTAGTGATGGGAAAATATTGAGGGTTGAGACAAGTTTGTACTTCTTAGGAGTTTGTATCCTTTCTTTAACTTATTTAAAACAGCTACCAGAACAAAATCTTGGAGGTTGTTTTCCTCTATTCTTCCAGTTATTTTTTTGGTCAAAAGTTTGTCATGATTTTTCAAAGTTTGCAATTAAAAAGGATCTTTTATGTCTTTAATACCTCTTGTTGGTGAAACTTATTCCCTTACTTGGAAATGAATATTTATGCATGAACTTTGCCATAATGTTTACAAAATCCTTTCTGGGGAAGGCTCTTTCTTTCACTCATTGACTTATATGGTCGGTATCCATCATACATGAAAATCATAAGAAGTAGCCAACATCTGATTGTTTGGTCTCTGGGAAGAGTTATCTTTTCTGATGAATTATTTCAAGGATGCAGAAGAATTTCTTTGTATAGACCAGAGACACCATTATTTATTTGGGATAAGAAAGTCAGTTTCCTTTTGGATGGAGGGTTATAAATCTTTATGAGGGGTTTGTTTCTGGATGAAGTTTTACATAGAAATTTGAAATTCATTAAAAACCTGTGATAAAGGGATGTGAAATTCCTATTGCTTTTGGCCAGAAGCATTATGTTTCCTGGTTATAGCAAAGGGATAAGAGAGACAATAGATGGCAATGAATGATGTCATCCACATTCAAGAAACAATATAAGACAATGAATGACCATAACAAGCGGAACTAAGTTTATCGTTTTTCTAAAATCGGAATGTAGAAGGAATTCGTTTTATAGATAAGTGAAAAAGAAAGTTGAGGAGAATGAAGAAACTTTAGAATGCATTGGGAACAGAGAGTGACTTATGAATGAAATGTGAGAAATCATAAAAGATCATGAGAGGTGTCTTGCATTTAAGTACAGATTAAGAAATGACTAGTGAGGAGAAGGGATTATAGAAAAGAGGAGCAATTCTTACCTAGAGCCACAGGGCCTCACATTTTCTGTGACCTCATCGAATAACATTCTAAAAATTATGTGTTGAAACTTAATAAAATTTAATGAATATACAACCTCTAAACTGTTGCTTTTTATAATTGAAAGATGAATGAATCATATCACATTAGTTTTATCTCATACCACTTACTTTTATCTTCAAACGTTAACATCCATATTGTTGTATACCAAGGTTATTATTATACAAATATATGGATACTTACACAGACTTAAATTAATATCGAGAGAAAGAGGCATGAGAAAATTAAATTATCATGTTGTGGATATTGCCTTAGTGATGTGAAAATATTGACGGTTGAGACACATTCATACTTTTTTTAGGAGTATGTATTATTTTTTTAACTTATTTAAAGCAGCTTCCATACACAATCTTGGAGGTTGTTTTCTTCTATTCTTCCGCTTCTTTTTGGGCAAGTTTGTCATGATTTATCAAAGTTTTCAATTATTACAATCAACGGAATCTTAATCCCCCCACCCTCAAATTTTCTGTTGAACATGTGATATCTTAGTCTCGACTTTCTTTTTCTCCAATGTCTGTATTTATCTTGGTGTAATTACCTGTCATTGATGTTTTGTGGTGTTATTCCACAGGCTGTTACTGCAATGGTTCAACAAGCCATGCAATATATTGATGAGACTCCGGATATTGAAACCAAGATAGAGCTCATCAAGACACTCAATAATGTTTCTGCAGGAAAGGTTAATACATTTTCCTAAGCGTAATGATAGTTCACGTTAACAAAAATGTGAAGTTGATCATGTTTGTTTGCCCTTTTTCACTCAATGTTTATTATCTACTGTAGATATATGTTGAGATAGAGAGAGCTCGATTGATCAAAAGGCTTGCAAAAATCAAAGAAGAACAGGGACAAATTGCCGAGGCTGCTGATTTAATGCAAGAAATTGCTGTGAGTGGAGGATCCTGGGTTTTTATGCATTGATATGTCGAGTACCTTACTCTGAAATTTGAATGAATCTTTCACTTTTCCCAATGTTTGCAGGTGGAAACTTTTGGTGCAATGGCCAAAACTGAAAAGATAGCTTTCATTCTCGATCAAGTATGAGATACCCTTTTTTTTCTTTTACTCTTTCTATTATTTTATATGTATATATTTGTTGTTAACCCGTTTTTAGTGGTCAGATTTATATTGAAAATAATGGTGAGTAAATAAATCGTCTCGAATACAGGTTCGTCTATGCTTAGACCGCCAGGATTACGTGCGTGCACAAATCCTCTCTAGAAAAATCAGTCCAAGAGTTTTTGATGCTGATACTTCAAAAGATAAGAAAAAACCCAAGGAAGGTGATAATATTGTCGAAGAGGCTCCTGCTAACATCCCATCACTGTTGGAGTTAAAAAGGATCTACTATGAATTGATGATACGGTATGGCATGTCTTATTTTTTCTTTTACCCAATTTGTCGTCTTTGATTTTTTGCTGTGAAGTCATTTAAATAACTAGTCTCTTGCTCTCTTGCATTGGTATTTCATTTATGCCAAGTTGTTTCGTCAAACATCATAATTTAGTTCTTATGTTGATTTTGAAGTCTTAGTTTTGTCTTTCGTTATGTTCACTTGGTTGTCCATATGTATTGTTATGTCCTTCGTTTGTAGTCCATTAACATGATAACAACCTTGTTAGGTTCTTAGAAAAATTGTGTACCTCTTGGTGGGGTTTGACTCCACTGCACAACCGAAAATAAAATTTCAGAATTTGGAGTGGACAGATACAAGGAAAACAGGGACACAGAAGCAGTAGAATGATAGATTAGAGGATGAAAGTGAATCATTGCTGTTATCCAGTAGAAGTGTTAAACTTTGAAACTGCACCTCATCTTTTAAACTTACGGATAAAAACGAGTTTAAAATTCAGAGGTTGATTACATATGGAGAAAGTTGGAAGTGACAAATGTGGTGATTGGATTGTTGAAGCTAAAATATGTATCAGGGTAAGAGCATTCACGTCAGTCTTTCTCGTTAAATTTCTAAATTTCACTTTCTATAAACCCATTTCTCCTACTAGAAATTGTCCACATGGACTTTCTAATTTTTTTTTATAGTTACTAAAATAATTATGTACTCCTATATTATAATAAAATATAAAAATTGATTTTTCTTAATCTTAACCAATGCCTTAAAAATTTGCTGGAAAAAAATTATTTTCTTAATAGAGAAATTGTAAATAGTAAATTTTCCATTGAGAACTTTACTGTAGTATTTATAGAAAGCTTTCTAGAAACTCAGAAATATAGAAAGACTGTTGTGAGCCATTTCGCTTCCTTGATTTCTCAAATGAGAAATTGAAGGGGAGAAATTTATCCTTTAGAAACACTGAATGTGAATGCTGTAATGTTCTTAAATTTTGTGTTATGAGCACTTGTGACACCACTCTCAAAATACATTTTAGACAATTGTTTCAAATGCACTACTTGAAGTGCTGTCTATGGCTTTTGAGTTACTTCAGTAGTCTCGTCACTCATAGATAAAAGAATTCTGATGATTTGCCTCCAATGTTGGTTTGATATTATCTAGATATTATTTGAGTCCTACCAGCATCTTTGTTATTGATTGTTTTCTTGCTATTCTCCTCAAAGATCATATACTTTCTGATCTCTTTTAGTGGATTTAGAGTTCTTTTAGATCTGAGTCCTCTTACGCATTCTAAATGTAGTGTTTCCATTGAATTTTCTCCTTTGAGGCTTGAGGTGCTGCAGAAATGCATATTGTTGGATATTAAGGGCATGCTGTTTCGGGCTTTGATGAACCATTCAAGCATTTTCTTTACATTTAATCATTTAACAGAAAATAATGTCGTGATCTCAAGATTTAAAACTTTACAAGTGGTACCTTAGTTTTTATCTTTTTCAAAAGTTTCCTTTTGGTTAGAAACTCAGTCCTTCGGTTTGAAAATTTATAAGTGGTACCTTTGTTTTTGAGTTTTCTTGAAAGTTCCTTTTTCTTAAGGCAGTCATCATTAAGTTGATCTGTACCTTTTGCTGAATAATCCTAGTGTTAGCAGTCATGTTAAACAATTATTGTGTTTATCGTCATCGAATAAATATATGATTGGAAAAATCAATAGTAGTATCACCTAGCATGGCAACTGAACTTGTGCTAAATGGTACTTGGAGGGAATGTCTGTTTATATGTTTTTTTGCATTATGCAATACTACGGTTGAGACTTTGGCCTAGTTTGGGAATGTTGCTACTTTTCAAAATTCACTTCTTAAGGTTGCTTTTGAAAGTTGATTCTAAAAGTGGGTATGATCCTAGTGTTTGGTAAATTATTTTGAAAAGTTGCTTTGATTAGTAACGTGGTGTTTGGTAAAGTGGTTTTTTTTTTTAATTATAAAAAGACAAAAGTATGCGTGGAGAATGTAGTAGACAAAAGCATCTTTAGTGCTCCTTCCAAAAGTACCCTTAGAAGTATATTATAAAAGGCCGGTGCTTTACTCTTTACAAAACACCCAAGGCTACAATTTCCAAGTAAAAGAGGAGAATCAAGTGGAGAAAGGCAATACCAAACTGAGCCTTAGTTTGAATGCTAGTTGGAGTCTCAATCTCTATTGAAGGAAGTCATCTTTATATTCCAAGAGATACTTTAGTTAATTATTGTTATTAATCTTTTAGCTTATTGGCGAAGAATAAGTACTTGGCTTTTTGTCTTGATATGTCTTAGACTCTTATTCTGTGATCACATATTATGGTGATCCGGATGGAGACCTCAGATGAGATTTAGTAGCCCAGTTCATGGATTAACGGGGTGGTAAGGATTACAAAGACTAGGACACCCATGAGGTTTTGACCTTCTATCAATTTAGTCTCAAAATTTGATTTTTTTGTGGATTCCATTCTGTAGGTTTCAAGGTCATCAAATAAGTCCTTTTATCAAATTTTTACAATCTTACCGTTGCCTTTCAAGATATACACAATGTAAAGATATATTTGTTTCATAAATGATGCTTCACTGATGGTTAATTACTAAATAAACTCAGTTATAAATGCTAAAGTTTTCCATTTGAAATATTTTAATACTTGTAATCAATTAGTGATCAGCTAAAATATTATCCAGTAAATTTAGTAGGTTTTCTTTCATTTTCTATTCTTTTTAGTATTTAGTTACGCAATAGCTCATAAAAATAAATAAATAATCTCAATCAATTTATTTATTTAAATATAAAAGTATTTCTGGTTATTCCTTCCTTTCTCTAAATCTACAAGTACTAACTCTAGCGACTAAAGCAGGGGGATGTGATGACATCGTAGAATGTCACACTAGAATAATTGTTGATGGTTTAGTTGCTAATTTTTCTTTTTTCATAATATAATTTACAATGAAAAAGAAGCAAAATGAACGCGACACATGCATCTTGCAACAAAAAAATTTTAATTTAGGGTGACTTGTTCGTACACCATGCATTTATACTATTAATTAAGTGATTATTTTATAATCTAACATCACTAATTATGCATTAATATTGTGTTATATATACACACGGGGTGGTTTGGACATATAAAGAGTAGAGCGAGAATTGTGAGAATCTTGATATAGGAATGGTGAGAAAAGGTAGAGGTTTGACCACTTACTATGTGGATGTTAGTGATACAAAAGGGCATGCGTATCATAGAAATAGATGAGTAAGTTACTTTGGATATGAATGAATGATGCCAAAAAATTCATGTTAACCACCTAGCGTGATGAACTTATTCTGGTTCCATTTGGCCTACCCAATATATATATAAATGTAATTATATTAATTAACTATACGAGATATTTTTTCTTATTTTTCTTTTTGCACATAAAACCTTGACATTATATAATTACAATTTTAATGCAACGTGACTTCGAAAAATTTCTCCAGGGCAATGACCAAATTTTGACATAATGATCTATTTGATTACTTATTCTTGAAACATGAGGGATGAAATTGACAAAAATTAGAACATTGGGACTAAATTTAGAAGACTGCCTCGTTTTCCTTGCTTAAATTTTATTTGAAGCAGAGAAGAATAAAAAAGACCCATGGTTAATTGGTCATTCGTAATAATTATTTATCTGTTTTCAATGAGAAATAACCCATGACGTTGAAGGAATGATTTGAGAGTTAGGAATTAGCAGAACAATTCTCTGTCTACTTTTTTACTTGTTGCCTTGAAACAGTTCATGAAGATCATGGTCATGCATACTGGTTACGGAAGTCAGATGCATGTAATTTCAATTTATTTTTGGCAGAAGCTTTTCAACTTCAGTTGTGATTCATTTCTTCCTGTCTATGCAGGTTCTATTCGCACAGCAGTGATTATCTCGAAATATGTCGCTGTTACAAGGCTATATATGATATTCCTGCTGTCAAAGAAGATCCGGCACAGTGGACACCTGTAAGCTTATTCTCTACCTGCTAAGTATATGCTTGCAACTTGCTCTCTCTCCCTCTCTCTTTCTCTCATCTTTAACTCAAGTCTGGTTGGTTCTTCTTGCAAATGCTCCATGCAGGTGTTGAGGAAAATTTGCTGGTATTTAGTGTTGTCACCACATGATCCCATGCAGTCTAGCCTTCTGAACTCAACGTTGGAGGATAAAAATCTTTCAGAAATTCCTCATTTCAGGTATGCCCTATTCTAGATCTAACAACCTGGACACCCACAAGTCTCTCTTCATTCATTTCTTATTTCTTTCTTGCCCGTTCTCTCCCACACACCCCAATAAAAAAATTAAAAAAAGGACGTGACTAATTTAAGATACCTCTGCCCTACAATGCTAATGCTACTCGTCCTTGCGCTTCTGCTCTTTCTCAGATTACTGTTGAAACAGCTTGTTACAATGGAGGTTATTCAGTGGACAGCTTTATGGAATACTTTTGAGAATGAATTTGAAAGTGAAAAAGGCATGCTTGGTGGCCCTTTGGGTGATAAGGCAGCTGAAGATTTAAAACAGAGGGTGATAGAACATGTATTTTTCTCTAACCCCTATCCTTTGTGATTCTTTTTTCACCTGTAGTATTTGCAATTATTCATTTACAGGTTTTCACTCTTTGCAGAACATCCTTGTCGTCTCGAAATATTACTCCAGAATTACCATAAAGAGACTGGCCGAGTTACTGTGTCTGAACCTCCAGGTATTATAAGGACGTTGATAGTCTCATCATATGGTTGGGATATTTTAAGAGATGTTTTTCACTTCTTTCTTTTTCCATTATTGGGAAGCTCTATGATGAAAGTGAATCCACGATGTCAATGTTTCTTGCATGTTTCTCGTGTTCGCTGTAATCAATTTTTTTTTTTTTTTGGAAGCGCACAGAAAGACTAGTAACAAGGAGAGGCATAAAAGTACCCCTTGCCATTTCTAATTTTTCTGTTAAGCAAAAGTCTAGTGATGACAGAAGTATTGCATGGATTCAGGGGTTTAAATATCTAAATTGAAAGGATTATCTACTGATCCGTCCCCTATTTCCATAATGTTGCAGTGGGTGTGGTGGTTTCTGGTTTATCCATACAAAAGGTATGTCTGGTTGTTTTATGCTATCATCAACACCCCTGCCACATCTTCTGCTTGAATGAGCTCCTAATCAATCAGAAACAGATCCTAGAGTACTGACTCCATGCTGAATAATCACAAAATGGTAGAGAAAAGAAAACAATACATTTAATTGGGTTTAGGATTTATCCTAGGACCTCTGAAGTATGAGTTCTCTTTTTGGCGGGTATGTAGCTAGAGTTTCTTAAGCAATTTTTTTCTCTTTATATATATGTATAGACTACAATCTATAAGGCTCTGACAATGCAGGGTCTAGAGAGGGTCTAATGTATATACCAATTTTTATCTTTTTATTTAATATCTTTTTATTTAGTATGTATTTCTAATTTATGCATGCTAATGGATAGTTTTCACATTTTTTAGTACTCCTTGCATAGATTTTAGTATCTGCCTTGGTACAAGAGATGGGAAATGCCAAAATTATTCTTCATTAAACTCAGAGTGAATTTAAACCCTCTAGGACTGCTGGACTAGCCTAATGGGCCAGTGCTTACTAAGAGGTTCTAGGTTTGACTCTCTTCTCCACCTATTGATAGAGATGAATGTTGACTAGTTTTAACTTTGATGATCCTTTATCTAATGTACTAGAAATGTCGTATTTATGCAGATGTAGGAGAATTGCTACGAAAATGTCTGCTTGAGTTGATTTTATGATGGTTATATGTCTATAATGGAGCATTGTTCATTCTTCTTTCGCAGGAAGCTGAAAAGCACCTTTCCGACATGGTTGTCTCCAAAGCACTTGTAGCCAAGATTGACCGTCCGGTGGGCATAGTCTGTTTCCAGTCCTCTAAGGATGGTAATGACATTTTAAATTCATGGGCTATGAACTTGGAGAAGTTGCTTGACCTTGTGGAAAAGAGTTGCCACCAGATCCACAAGGAGACTATGGTTCACAAAGTTGCCTTTAAAGTTTGACAACAATGGCAGTAATTGTAAGTAGAACCCTCTCTATCCACTTTCTCCGTGCTTGCATAACTTTGAACTTATCAGTGAATCATGTTAACGTTACTAATTGTATTAGTTATGTTATAACGTGTCCTTAATACTTTACAGGGTGGTTCTGCTGTATTGCTGTTTCAATTCAAGTTTCTAGAAAGATATGAAAGTGGGATGTTCTATTGCAGTGTAGACTGATTTTGCACCCCTATCTTTCATGTTTTATTAAGGCGAGTAGATTCCACAGGGTCTCTGGCTTAGTCTTTTATATGCCGTCATTTTCTTCTGCCTTCCTTTTTCTTGTCGACAAAAATAGAATTGATTCCGGTCATCTAGAGGTAAGATCGATTATATGTTGTGTATTTCGCCACTGATGTTATGGATGGTATGTGCCAGATATGGATTGTGAGAAATGTCATTTCAATGGTTTAGCAAATCTTCTGTTACGGTAGCTGCCACTCAAAAAATATCACAACTTTTAGCGGCCATGTGTGTTTCCGCCGTCTTCTGTTTTTTTTTTCTTTGATTGATTGGTTTTTCTTTTTTTGCAACATAATTCTCCATAGAGCAAAGGCTAAATCCAAAATTTGAGTTAGGAATGGGATGTTTAGAACAGACTTGCGTTAGGAGTGAGTGTTCAATGCGGTTTAGATCTTATTCCTCAGGGTTCCTGATCTTGGCATGGGAATTCCTTCAGTTCTGAGAAATCATGATATGTAAATTTTTTAATATTATATATAAAAAAAATTGTGAAAATATTGTGGATTTTTTTTTTTATTTGGTTTGCAACGGATAATTAATAAGTATATGTTTTTCATTTTATTTGCAATGGATATTGCGATGGATACTTATAAAAAAAATTACTAATTTGCAATGGTTTTTGTAATAGATATTTGAAAATAATATTTTTAAATTATTAAAAAAATCACGTATATGTTGGACGCTGTGTTTTTCTCGATATAATTAGAAATTATTTGTTTTTCATATAAAATTGTAATGACCATTTGTGTTGTATTATCATTAATGTTGTAAAATTCTTTTGAACATTTCAAAATTTTGTATACAAAGAAAATAAGCTACTTAAAACATAAAGTTATAATTAGTTATACAAATAACATAAAAAATAAAAAAAATATATGCGTAACATGTTCCTTAGCGACCTAGAAGAAAGTGTTTTATTATTCCATTATCCAAATTGAATACTGTAGTTTTTGTGATGAATTTGTGATAATCTCATGTTCATAATTAATGTTTCTCTTCCCATGGATACCCATAAAAGTACGAATTTGAAAGTAAATTTCATTTTTAATTTGTAGGAGATTTAAGAAAAAAAATCAAAAAATTAAAGTATGCGTGTATTAAAAAAATTATATGAATTACGTATAGGCAACTTATATTTATTTGAAAAACTTGTAGCATTTCAAAATATAATTTTAATATTAATTTATGTCATTTTGTTTGTGGAGAAAATTTGTTAATGCCTAAATGACCTTCAATTTAATTACTTATTTGTCATTTTATGGTTTTTAAATGGGTGAGAAGTTAATGAAATTTTGCGGATAACGAAAGGGTATTTTTTCAAAAAAACAAAGAAAAAATAGAGAAAATATTTTATATGGTTCACAATTTTAGATTAGATTTAATAAAAAAAAAAAAGTTTACATCTGTAAAACAATAATACTTCCTGCTGAAAAGTCCAGCATGTCTAATAGCTAATTATTATTTCATATTAATTAATCTCGCTGTACCTTCAAGTTAATACAAAATTTTTAAAAGTTTTTGATACTCCAATTTAATTAACCGGGTTGTAACAGTTTACTAAATAAGCCTAAACAAAAAATTCAAACGTGACTCGTTTAGCCAGATGAGCCGAATAGAGTTCAAACCTAAGCTTTTCAAGTACGAAGCAACTCGAGCCTAAACAAAGCTTGTAGTAATTGAGTGATTTCGAGCTGAGCCTAAGCAATCCCATTCAATAGACAAACCGAACATGAAACACTATTGGAAAATAGGTAATTAGCAACGGCAAATTCCGTCGCAATTGTCATCGCTGACGAATATTTGCGACGGCTTTTGCCACAGACGTATATCCGTCGCAATAGAACTCGTAACTAAATATTAGCGACAGAATTTCTGACGGATAACAATTTGCGATGGTAAATCCTTTATTAACCGTCACAAAGAAAAAATATTTTTTTGTTAATTTGAATTAAAAATAATTTAAATATCCGTTTCCATATCCATTGCAAAACAAAATAAAAAAATATCTATAAACATTAATTAAAAATTATTTTAACTTTCTATCACTAACGTTGTTGCATATATCCGTTGCTGTATCCGTCGCAGTTTAATTATTAAAAATAACAAAAAAAGAAAATATTAATTAATAAAAAAAGACAGTTAAATTATTAAAAATAAAATTAAAAAAATAATTATTAAATTGTCTTAATAAACATTAAATTAATAATTAATTTAACATGCAGTCGCTAATTCCATTGCACATTAGTAAAAAAAAACTCTATCGCTATATCCATCGCTGTTTAATTATTA
>MKEJ01079959.1:0-10530 GCA_001753735.1 Embelia ribes | reverse complement strand
AAGAACAGAAGAATTTAGGAATTCCTGTGGAATGAGTCCCGTGAATTTGTTCCCTTGCAAATGCAAATGGTTCAACATTACGAGCTGATGGTTCGAGCAAGAAGAAATAGGTCCGGAAAAAGAGTTGTAAGAGATGTCCATAAAATCCGTTGGAACCAGTGAGCATGGAAACTCACCAACAAAAGAATTATTTCGCAAGATTAATGTTCCCAATGTTGTAAATACACCACTTTCTGTCAAGTTTGAAATCTCACCTGAAAAGAGATTATTACTAATATCAAGATAAGACAATCCAGAATTGAAGATAGAGGCTGCCAAAGGTCCAGTGAACTGATTGTCTCCCAGCTGTAAAATCCCTAGCCGAGTTAAGTTGAAACCGGCTGAAAAAAGTTGGCCATTTAAGCTGTTATTTGACAGTAATAAAGCTACCAAAGCCATTTGATTCCAGACCAACTGCCTCGGTACTTCCCCAGAAAGATTATTATTAGATAGATCCAAAATGCTCAAAAAAGACATCTCACCAATTGAAGATGGGATACCCCCTTCAAAAGCATTGTTGGATAAGTTTAAGAAGGAAACATACGGAAGCACATGCCCAATATTGGCTTGAATTTCCCCACTTAAGTGATTATCTGAGAAATCCAGTGTCCCAATGATGTGGACTGAGGGTAGATGAAATGGTCCAAACAAAGAATTTTTGCGGACATTGAAGACACTTAATCCTGTATTGTTCACCAGCAACCAGTTTGGGAACAAGTCATTCAAATTGTTGTTGGAGAGATCTGCGATCAATAGCTTGTACTGATGAAGGAGAAACTTTGGAATTTTTTGTTTCGAGAGCTTGTTCAGATTACAATTTTTCAGAACAAGGACCTCCAACTGAAACATTGGAAACCATTCTACATCTTCAGTTTCCACCTCCAATTTGCCGTTATCACTAATAATCTCAAATACTACAAGCTTGGAATGGTTGGCCATTGAACTAAATGAGAATGTACCCCCAAAAAGATTATAACTCAAATCTATGAATTCTAGAGAACTGAGGCCGCTAACCAGAGATGAAGAAAGGTTCCCAGTGAAATTATTCAGAGCAACATCGAAAAATCTAAGAGATTTCAAATTGCTCAAGCATGGAGGAAGAGTTCCTTGTAGGCCATTATTTCTGAGATCCAACTCTTCAAGTTTTGTAAGTTCACACAAACCTGCAAAAGAACAATATGTTCAAAAATTCCGGTGAAAAAGGGTCTTTGTACTTTTTTCCAGTTATTGACAAAAGTTCCTTTATTTGCTCTGTCATTTAGCAAAACGAGGTGAGTTACTGGAAGAAAACATCATAGTACATATCCCTTTTCATCCTCTTCTAAAGTTATTATATGGTTCTCAATCTCATACACATATAGTTTGATGCATATAAGGTTAACAAATAATCAGTGTGAAAAAATCATACCTTGTTCGGGTAAAGAGCCGTTGAGATTATTATAGGCCACAGAAAGCGCTTTCAAAGAAGACAAAGCCCCTATCGATGGGGGAATACTTCCAGAGAAAGAATTACCCTCCAAATCTAAGACCTCCAGAAAACGTAGAGATGCTAAACCTACAAAAATAAATCAAAGTTACAAAAGGTCAGAACATAATCTTAAGGGTTGGTCATACAGTTTAATTAAACCGCTTTCGAAAATGTGACTTGATGACAAACTTTTTACCTTCCATAGGCAGTGATCCATTCAGATGATTTCCTTTAAGAAGAAGGACTTCCAAACGGCCAAGATTATAAGTCAAATCTGTAACCAAATTGAGATACAATAATTGATGCAATCATTCAAACGAAAAGGAGATCGATAGAAATTGGCGAACTCGTTTTTTTGTTTTTCTTTCTGGATAAGTACAAAATGACGGGCTCACTAAGAACAAGTGAGCACCATAGTGTCACATTATTAGGAAAAGATGCTATTCGTTTTAAGTTAAATTTTAAAGACTATAGCCCAAGTATAAATCTCACTGATCTCTCCAGAATAAAACTGTCCTTATGACGATTGCCGGCATTGGAAAAACAAAAAGGCTCCGCTCAGATCAAGCCAGCTGACTTAAGCTTTTTCCAACTGAAATGGGCTGAATGCGTGTATCTTTTTCTGCCTTTTATCCCGATCGGAGGCCATATTTTCCTTAAAAGTTTTCTTAGCAACAATGGGCAGAATGTGGAAATGCACATACCTTGGTTAGAAAGTGGCCCTTCCAATAAATTGGCATTTAAGGATAGAAATCTAAGGGATGGGATGGCATCCAGAATTCTTAAAACACCTTTCCCAAATCCATTAGAAGTAAGATCGAGGTGCCTCATCTTGTTCCACGTAGACAAAAGTTCAAAATCTGAACAAAAGACCATGACTGAGTGTCGTCAGAAGTTTTACAGCTTCCAAATGCATGATTTTTTTAAACTTCTTTTGTTTTGGGTTCACAAACTCCAAAAAAGGAAACTATGTAAGTTCCATTGATGACTCGTTCAACACAAAGTTACCTGAGGTGCACTATTTAGCAAGCTGTACAAGCACAACAAAATTCACAGTG
This sequence comes from Embelia ribes, assembly GCA_001753735.1. Classification (NCBI taxonomy): domain Eukaryota; kingdom Viridiplantae; phylum Streptophyta; class Magnoliopsida; order Ericales; family Primulaceae; genus Embelia; species Embelia ribes. Next base: position 7,965 of record MKEJ01079959.1, on the reverse strand, counting down.
CCCTAGTAGACAATAAGGGGAGAAGAGTCCACTAGAACGCTAGTACTGTGCTATTCAGGTTGCAATTGGCTTAGCAGTGTACGCTATTATACTCATAATAGATCAGTTGCCTAATATGTTAAATTTATAATTGCAACAATGAAATGGTACAAATATCCGAAAGCCCAGCAAGTGCACAAATAAGCACCATGTTAAATTAATAATTGCAATAATGACATGGGTAGTATTCACCCTTGAAAATCGGCTTGCAAGGGAAGGGTACTTGTGTAGTTATATACAAGAGTCTAAGCTTATTATTAATCAATGTAGGATAATTTTTAACATAATATGAACTTGATGTAACTACTAATTCATCGAGTCCATTGAAAGAAGTGCAACATTATATTAACACAGATATAATGGCCAGATAAGAAAATAATTTCATAGACGTTTTAAAATTATTTTTGGTCCAACAAAATTGTTATTGCTACCATAGATTACAATTAAGCCCTTCATTTGTCCGAATGGACGTGGTAAGTACACTGAATCCAAAGATGTGGTTTACATATGTGATGCAGAATTTCGGAAAAATACATTAATTGGGTGAAAAGATTCAAGATAATACCTTTCTCTGTCAAGGAACTGAGGCCGTTACTACTTAAATCCAACATTTCGAGATTTTTCAGAAATGTTAGCTCTGCTCAAAAAAAGAAAAAAAGAAAAATCGATATGGATAGCTTTCTTTGCTAGCGTAAAGAATATATCATGATGTAGGAACATTAGAAAAAATAAACATGCCTCTTGCAGGAAAGGGATCTCCCAAATTGTTGGAAGCAAGAGACAGATTCTTGAGTGATGTCAGTGGACTCAAAGTCTGAAGCAAGCTTCTGTTGAAACTGTTGCTACTAATATCCAAGGATGTCAAGTTCTTCAAGCTCTCCAGACCTAGAGTTAATAAATCTTAACTAAGTGTTGTATCTAAGATTGCTGAGGGCAATATTTTGACCATTTTATAACTAGCAGCAGGACAAAAGAATGATCAAGAAAAATTGATTGACACTTGTTCATTGTGGTCTACAAGATAAAATATGATGTCAAAGCACAAGCCACGCTTGGACTTGATCCATTAGTCGATAAGCCAAGACAAACATGGACTTGCTTCCGTAGCAGGTATCTTGAAAAAGCAAAGCCTAATTAATAGAAGAAAAAAAAAAGTGCATATGTTTTATAAAGAGACTCGCATAGAAAATAAAAAGGGTTAATTTCAAATTTTAGTCCCTGAACTATAGTGGGCGTTTCACTTTAGTATTATGCACTTTTAGTCCCTGAATTTTAGCAAATGTGCATTTTTTCATCTCTCCATATAACACCGTTAGATTTTTCTGTTAAACTTTAGTAATTGTGCACTTTACTATGGAGAAATAAATATTTCTAGTACTAATAATGAAACTGAAAGACTAAACATTATATTTAAGTGACTGGGAGGAATAATATATTTCTCAATCGAAGTAAGTAATACATGTGAATTTATTTAGTGATAGACTTATATAACCGTAACAAATTTGCTATTTGATTTAAGATAAGCCTAATTTCTCTCTAAAAGATAAGGATAATACCTTAAAAATAAAAAATAAAATGATTTAATGGACCAAAACATCTAGATCCATTATTTACGGATTAAAGTGAGAAAAGAAAAATAATTATCTTATATGCTGATAGTGTTAGATTTAAGTGCCAGAAAAGCACAATAGGTAAAGTATTGGGACTAAAAGTGCAAAATACTAACATATGGGGACAAAATGGAACACGACTTATAGTTTAGGGACTAAAATTGAAATTAACCCAAATGAAAATTATCAAAACATTTGTCATCATCGGTTACTTACGTCCAACAAGCATTGAGCACTACCTTGGATTCCAGTAAGACCATTCTCGCTTAAATCTAAGCTTTCAAGCTTCGTCAGATTGCCTAATTCTGCCATAGGAAAAAACAGTGTTAAATTATGTTTAAGTATTAAATCATTTATACTTCCATTAGTATATATTATCTTCAATAAGTACTGAGTTTGAATGATTATTGCAGTTGCAAATATATATAAGTATAGCATTGATACCCTGTGCTGGAAATGAGCCCACGAATCCATTGCTAAGAAGGTTAAGCGTCTTCAGAGATGTGAGCGAATTCAAATATGGCAAGACCTCTACAGTCAAAAAATTATATCCGAAATTCAGTGTCTCCAATTTCCGGAACACCGACAGATTTTCAAAACCTATATGTAAATCAAGGAAATGCGCAATTAGTATGTGATAGAAGCCCAAATAAGCACAACGTAATGGAATAAAAAACTTAGTTATCAGCAGATAAAAAGTTTCCTTAATGAAATCCAATGCAGTCATGCTTTAACAAGAAGAAGTGGGATTTTAAAATCTGAAAAATAAGATAATAAACTAACCAGAAAAACTTAGCTTGAAAGCGGTAACAAAACAACCCTTGCCCAGTAGTTGCACTTACGGCACTGAAAATATTTATTGATAAGTCAGTCAGTAAGTAAATTTTTACCTTTTTTTGGTAGCCAATCCTCATAACCACAGTGTGACAAATCCAATAGTTCCAAATTTTCCAAACCGACCAGTTCTGCAAAGAATAATTTAAGGAAGCAAATCAATAGATATGTTCAAACTCGTGTCTACTTATATATATATGTATGTATAACAATGTAAGCAAAAGCATGCCATGTGCAGAGAAAGAGCCTCCGAAGACATTGTGGCTGAGAAGTAATGTCTTGAGTGAAGTGATAGCTCCTAGAGAATGATAAATAGAGCTGTCACTGAAGTAGTTTGCACTTAGGTCTATTGACTCCAACTTTTTCAACCCTGATAACCTCTCAAATCCTGCAAAATGAATATTAGTATTACATAACTGAATAAATTAGAGCAAAACAATGTGTTTGCATTGCTCTATCTCATTATGCTTTGGGCATCAGCTATAGCCAAGAGCTGGGTTAGATTTTAAAGATTGGTTAGCATTTGAGTTTTAAGTTTTTAAAACCCAAAGTTTGACACTTTGTTGTAGCTGAGTTTTCTGAATGAGAAAACTTGTTTAGCAACAACTTCTGAAAATTAGTTTTCAAATTGTAAAACTAAAAAAAAATTATGAAAAATTTTAAACCTTAATATGCTAATTACTTTGTGCACTGTATATATTTGACTTTTTTTATTATACAGAATTACAAAGTAAATAAAAACCTGCATACAATTTTGAAAATATAACTTTATAGGTAATAATAAATTGAAGCATCACAAATCATTAACGATCAAATACCAAAATTTATAGGTAAAAATATGATCTAATATTACAAATTTCTGATAGCGATTTTGTTATCGTATAGATTAATCTTGTTTTTATTGCACATAATTTATTTACCAAAATTAAAATATTAGAGGCCTTTTCTCCAACTGCGACTTGCGAATTCCCAAGTAAATATGCGGGAAAATGCAAAAGGAACAAGGAAATGAAGGAATGGAATTAAACATAATCAGTATTTCTCATTTAATTTTAATATTTTATTTTTAAAAAGTTCATTCCTGTTACTATAAATTCACATTTTAAAAATTACTCGAGCTCGGGTCTCTACTTGCAGATTACATGCTCTTCAATAATATCGAGAAATAAATTCTTTAAAAAAGAGAAAAAATATTAATAGCAATGATGCAAGTAAGCTTCTATTCGCGAGGGACAATCAACTCTACTCGATAAGCAATTAAATACTTGTATCATACGGGGGCAATTCGGTCATTTTACAGCAACCGATAGCTTCCGTCCATGAAGAAATTAGTGATCAAATTCACTATCCCCAAAGGAAAAATTCCAACGAATACAATAAAAAATAAGAATTGGTAAATACTTTGTCAAAATAATGAGTTGAAATTTACCAAAATTCTTGTCCCATGCTGCAAGCATATTATCGGACAAATTGAGGCTTCGAAGCTCCGAAAAAGGCTGAAAAAGAGAGCAATTAATAGCCCAAAGGTCATCATAGCTTCGTTTTAAACTACTTAAATACAGCTCCGTCACGTGCCCCGTGGCGTTATCGCACGTGACCCTATCCCACTCGCAGCAATCGATCTCTGAGTTCTCCGTCCAATCGGGGAGGCGTTTCGATGGATCTGCACCGTTGGATTCGAGAAGCTGCCTTAATCCTAGTAGGCCGATCCTCTCTTGTTCTAAGCAACCATTATACATACCTACATATGTCATAAATATCACAAAAAATAAAGTTGATTTGCATACTTGATACCTCTTCATTGTATGGACTATGGAGACAACTCTTTTTTATTACGTGTTTGTAAGGTGCAAGCTCTAGTTTATATTGTATATACATATAGGGTGAGGAGAAGAATAATCTAACCAACTAGAGATTACTCTTTGGTTAAGTGTTAGATTTTAGAGCATTAACTCCTAATTCGGTGCCAACAAATTAAGCTGAGTTTAATATAAAAAAATATCTTGACGCGAATTAATATTACTAATTTATCTCGAGTTTCAAGTTAGCTTTGTGTTCGAGGCAATGCTTTCGGACCCAAATCATTTATCGACCCAGAAAAAGAACCGAATTGTGGGCTATCAATCCAGTCAGTGGGTTAATGGGATAGAACTGAAATTAAATAGAGATATCATTGGATAGAAATGAAGTTAATACGAGATATCATAGTTAAACAAATATAACCCTTTGTAGTAATGGTAGACAATTGCAATTCTTGGAAAAATGTTATATTCTTTATAATGGTGACAATGAAAATAATACAAATTTTCAATTACATAAAATAAATATTGTTTTCATTATGGAAAGGTACTTATATGTATCTATAGAAGATATTATATGTTTTCATTCTCTTCCTTTACACACTGGTTTTAGTTGCTATATATACATATTTATACACAAAAATTACTAAAATAATAGGATGAGAAATTTGTGGGTAATACCGAGTACAAATCTTAAAAGTTTGAGTAGATAGGAAAATATTTTAATATAAGAAAGTGGCATTCTTGTATCAATGCAATAATACCATTTAAAGTTCGCATTAGAAACCGACCTACTAAATCATGTTCAAAATTTAATATTATTTTAAACCAATTTTAATCAACGATTCGTAATATTCTTAATAAAAATGTACGACTCCGATAAATTTTTATTTTAATACAATAAATCTTTTATTTGTATAATATGAAAGTTGGCTCCAAATAGATGAAAAATTGGCTCCAAGTGGATGGAATAGTTTAAACCATTGCCTTAACTTAAGCAACCCACAATCATAATTAGTGATACCAATAAGGTTTATTTAGTAGTAATTTCTCCCAAAAATTGCTCTGTAGCTCCGGGGGTCAATGATTCATTTTAAAGTCTTCCCTCAATAATACCAAATTTTGGACAAATAATTGTAATCAGACAAATAGTAATCGTCTTTAATTATGGTAGCTTTCGCTATCACTTTTTTGTGGTAAACGGGCAATCACCTAAGGGGCCCACCTCTTATCTTGTTTGAATATTCCTTCCTACGAGACTCCGGAACTTTCAAATTTTGATAAATTTATCGAATTTAATTTATCAAAATTTTAATATATTAGCAGGTTTGAATGATGAACACGTACATAAGTGTAGTGGTTTCTATATATTAAAGTAGTCATATATCATTTATCCAAAGCTGATGAAATATGGAAATTATTCACATATGATGGATGAAAATTAAACTTAATTTTATTTGTAATATTTCAAAAAAAAATTATAATGCTTATGCTTATTATTTTGAAAAATTATTTTTCGTTCTCCCACATAAAACATATTGACTTGGCCTCTCCAAGAATATTCGGTGGTAGCTTGCCCCTTAATAAATGGGTCAGAAAATATTTTTCAAATTATAATAATAATAATAAACAAATAACATGAAAATCATAGCACACTCATTGGTACCTGCATGGTGATGTCCTACTTTTTCATTTTGTGAATGGTAATAAAAAACTATGACCGATCAATTCTTTTTTACATCCCATATTGTAGAATAAAACTAATATTTGTGGAAGAGTGAGTATAAATATATATATATATATATATAAGTGCATCAAATTTTTATATTACGTGACCTAGAAAGAATATGGCGTACTTGATTTTATCTCTATAGGCTATTTTTCAAGTATGAAACCGAACCTCGTAAAGCAATGGAATTGTGTAGGTTCAAATACTCTTACGTTCAACCATAATATGTAAAAAAGGAATACAAACAAACATACGTGGCCTATAATACACTGATTTAAGGAGGAAATATATGACATAAGAATGGAAGTTGGGTGTGAAAACCTTATTGCAAGATGCATCAAATTTATTAAATACCAATCTTTAGAAAATAACATAGAATAATAACTTTTACACATATGTGAAATTACTAGGACACGGACAGGCAGGAATAAAATATTATATAATATTTTTTATTAATTCTTAAGTCATTCTATATTTTTAAAATATTACAGGAGAGCAGTTGGACGATACATTCATTCATATCGGTTAGTGAGTTGAAGGAGAAGGCCGCTAGCTCGGATAAGTTGAATATATACCAAAACAAATATTTGGGAAAATTTTAAAGGGTGAAGTATTTATTCGTTCATCTATCTAACTATTGATTGGACAATTCTATTGGTACTTATTATTTTACTTTTGATACCTCTTTTAATTTTTAATTCAAATTACTATTGACACCACACCTAATAATTATCAGCACTTCACATAATTTATTTTTTAAACTTAAAAGAGAAACTAATAGATTATAACTATATAAGATTAATGAAAGCATGTTACAAATAAAAAATAATAATAAAATTTCAACAAAATTATTACTCTCATAAAGTCGAAACCAATTTCTCAAAGTTGGAATTAATTTCTAAAATAAGCAGGTTTTCATCTTCATGGCAATGTCAAAATAGTTTAAAATATTATTTTTAATATTTTAAAATATTTTATATTATGAACACATCTCTCTCACACCCTTAACTTTATTTTGCAAACCCATCAAAAGAATAAATAAACCCCAAAATTCTCTTATGGGAATCAATCAATTATGTATCTATTACTCAATCCAAATAAAGAAAAATTGAATCTTTAGTTGTGGATATTGGGCAATTTCCAGAAAGTATCAAATAATTTGTATCCAATCAATAAATTCAGATAAAAGATTAAACATTTCCTTCTGGGTATTGAGCAAATTCTACGTTCATACAATATAAACACAAATTGTATATATATATATATAAGTATGTATGTATGTATATTAGTTCTATTAAATAACATATATTTGAGCATGAAGATTGAGAGTAAAACATATTTTCTTTTAGTGATGAATTCATTAATTATTAAAATATTCACAAAGTATTCAAAAGAGTACAAAAATATATATATAAGAGAGTGTGTGTTTTGATTAAAGAAATTAGGATTTGGAGGAAGAAAGTGATGTCTGTTATTAGAAGTAATTAATGTGATATCAATAGAAAAATTAAGTATAATTTTATTAGTATGATACAAATAACATTAATAACATTGGATAGAATAATGCTAATAGTAATATGGTGTCAAAAGTAAAATGATAAATAGAATTGCCCATTTAATTGGATTAAGTACACTTTACCCCTATGAGATTTCTGATAATTTCAGAAAATCCCTCGAGGTATCTAAAATTACACTATGATCCCTAAGGTTTGTTAGTCAATGCACTTTACCCCCAAATGTTTTTTTAGGTCAAAATAGAAGTGAAATTAATTGCCATAAATAACTCGAAAAATTACTAAAATACACTTTAAAATAGTATTTTTTGTATAATTGTTTTTGTTTATTTTTTTGAAAAAATTTATTTTATACAAATAAATTACTTTTATTAAAATATGGTAATTATTTCCTTAGTATAACTGAATATTGAGTATTAAATTAATAAAATAAATAAATA
>MKEJ01079929.1:0-17671 GCA_001753735.1 Embelia ribes | reverse complement strand
TTAAATTTTTATTATTAAAAAAACTTATTCACCATTATATTATAATAAAAATATTAGACACTCTTATCGCATTTATTACACACATCGTTTGGGAAGTCATCTCAATACAAGAATTTTTTTCTTGCCATTTACATGAATATTTTACTTTCAGGACCAATAACTATAAATTAAGAAAAATACTTTAATTATTTTCAATCTATTTTAAATAAAAATAATTATAATAAATTATTCTCAATATATAATACATTTATTTTCAAAACACTTTAATTTTGCAAAACAAAATTCTTGTAGGGATCAAATCCCCTCATTTGACATCAAATTCTCAATGTACCAGTCTGACAAGTTCAGTAAATTTATTAAACTGCTTTATTAGACTTTTTTTCCCTCTAGAAACTGTTGCATAGGTTAGCTTTGGACCACAATGGTCAAAGGATGACATAACATCAATTTAAAAAAATTAAATAAAGGGTTGCATGGAGCTGATGACCAATAACTAATTTGGTGATAAGATTTGGTTTAAATTAGGAACATTTATATTGTACCATAATTAATGTTTATTAGATGGGAGTTGAACAATGTCATTTTTTTCATGGTTGTTTGAACAAACAATGTCTCCATGTCCAATAAATCGATAGGTACTTTATAATGTTCTATTTCAATATTAGGTAGAAATTTTGTACTTATTTAGAGGTTGTTTGGTTGCAGCTTGAAAATTAATAAGCTTATTTATTTCTATGAAATAAGCATGCTTTTATTCAACTATTTTAAGCTATATTGTATTATTTGGTTACATATCAAATAAGCTAGCATTTTTATTTAAACAAAATAAACAAAATGAAGATGAAAATGAAAATGAAAAAAAAAATACATAATCAAAATTAACGAAACAATTCTAAAGTAATTATAAATCTTAATAAAATTGTATGTTATAACAAATAGAATAAACAATATATGTGGTTGTGATGGGTTTAACAAATAGAATAAAAATGGAGAAAATGATGAACACTGTAACAATTATTAAAAAAAGTTCAGAGAAAAATTGGCTGATAAAAATAAATATTCAATACAGGGTAGTTTCGCTACAGTAATAAACAAAATATGTTGGTAAATCTTGGCTGGAAGCTCAAAGCTTTTTTGGAGATAAAAAGCTCAATAAGCCAGTTTAAAATTTTGTAAACAACAAATGATTGAACTTAAAAGCTCAAAAAGCAAATAAACTAGATTTTTGAGCTCTCGCCAAAAAAGACCTTAATCTTAAGTAGGCATGCCGCATGCACCGTACGTAAATACACAAGTACATATATATCATTCATAAATACACCTACATTTTGTGGAAGCTCGATTTTCAAGTGAACATCATCTTTGTTCTTTTTACTTCTTGTTTTTATTGGAAAATAATTTTATAGCTACGTATAGAATATATATAACATTTGGATCAAAATGTTAGAAATTTAATAGCTCAAAATACATAAGTTACAACCCTTTGATAAAAAATATGCAAATCTTATAATTAGAATAGAGTTTGCTTATCACTACAGACATATGAGTCTATAATTATGCATGATCCATTTTCATTTGTAATAATATTTTGATTTTGGGACAAGTTTTATAATCCGTTCTAGCCTTGAAATCGGGTAAACCTCCCCCAATCTAAATTTGTCATTACCAAAAAGATATGAGTGCTTTAGCACAAAGTATATATTATGGACTTTAACAATGAATTAATTATGCTCCTATCTATCTTTATAAAATTACTATCATCTTTGTATGAGGTGAGATTCTAATATTCTACCCATGTGCCTGCTAATTATGTATCAAATTTATAATAATTAACAATATGCAAACTTAATTTTCTTGAGTAAAATATTACAGATCTCTTTAAGTATGACCTTATTATGAATTTATGATGGAGCCAAAAATTAATTACGAGGGTTCCACTCAGCCACCTATCCAACCCATAGTTATATATATATATATATATATATAATCCTCTTTGTAGCCTATATTTTAATGTGATTTTAGCCCTAAAATAGATTTACATGCCCTAATAATTTCTTCTCACATTCTGTTCCCACTTTTTATTATTAAGCTTCCTCCTTGGGTCTATATATTATATACTCCACCGTCCATAGTTGATATCATCGTATGATTTTTTACATAAACTAAAAAAAAAATCTGAATAAACATAGTCAAAGGCTTAAATTACTAATTTTTTTCTATAATGCCTTTATTGGGAAGATGAAAATTCGTAATTGTTACTAAAATATTCATTAATTGAGGGTATATTAATAAAATATTTATTTACAGTTATTCTAAAAAAGAAAAATAATTTATAATTTGAGACAAATAAAAATAGAAAGATGACTTATTAAATACGAAGTAATAATCCCAGGATACGGAATCCTGTCAATATTTTTGTTGTAAATATCTTGATGATTTTATATTTATTATTATTTTCTATTTTTCTTGTTTTGTGGCATTAAATAGGATAAATTTTATCCTTCATCCAAATAAATAAGCAAAATCTTCCCAATCCTCTTCATGTCAATGTCCAAACAGATGGGCTTGGCCCACCTTGCCCACAAAAGTAGATAACCCCTTTCAGACCAATCAAAAAACCTCACATTGACGTAGTCTAATCCAATAAATGATGGGGAAAAATATACTTTTCTATTCTAGAATCTTGTTAAAAAAAAAAAAAACAGTGACAAAATGAAGAAATTATCTCATTATAACATCTATTTTTCTTCCACACATGTTTAGTATTTTTCTTGCATATGTTCTGATTGGTAGAAGCACTACGCCTTGACGTTATATGTATATATATGTGCGCGCGCGCGCAAATTGTATTTTTCTTACGCATTTATCTCAATTCATGCGGTCTTAGTCTTGGCAGATCATTTTAGATCATTTTTTGCATACTATTTAGTCACATAATTCTATACAAATGTATGATGCAAGAAATAGCTCCATTACATTTTGTCTTTTTAACACAAAAGCAACATAATATCATCTTATAATGGTAGTTTAAATATGTAATGATCACTACCACGTTTTAATCATAGCCAAGATGAAGATGACACGTATGTTGGATATAAATTGCACCAATATATATATATATATATATAGGTCCTTTTATTTGTGATTTGTGATATTTCATGTTATGGATTCAATTTGTTAGGCGGCCATGTCAATATTATCATATTATGGATGAGAATGCCACATATGACATGTGTTTTGTGCATCTGATGCATATCTTTCTTTTTCTTTTTACTTTTTTTTTCTCCCTTTTTTTGGATTTTAATTATGGCTTCGTAGGCCCCCACTTTCGTCTGACGAAAGTTGTACCAAAACCAATTTTTTTTAAAAAAATTATTTCATTTTTAATTTTTTTTAAAGTATTTTAGTTAACTTCAATACATCTAGTGAAAAAAAAAGGTGATGGAAAATATACTAATTAACAAAATTTCAAAGGCACGATGAATGTATATGTATTAAAAAATACCGTTTAGCTTTACATTTTTATCTACGACTTGAAAAATAGGGATGTATATCGCAGTCATAATTTTGGCATAAGAATGAATAATGGTTCCAAATACGGTTGTTTATAATGGTTCCAAATACGGTTGTTTATTAAAAGCTTATTATAGTTTTTAGAAAATAAATCCTTATAATTTTGAAGGGAAGATGTTAATATATTTATTTTGGCTCCTTCGGAAATTAAATCAAAGAAAAAAGAACTTCATTGGCTCAACTAACCACCGGCCACACTTGACTTGGAAAGTTTTTTACACTTTGTTATATATATATATATATATATATATATATATATTTATTTATTTATTTATTTCTCCTTTTAAAGAAAGCACAACTATTTCATTGATGAACCTAACTACTTTTGCTACTCACCCATAATGTTTTTTGTAATTGGTAGGTCTGTGGTTGCTTAACAAATTCAATATGGGTTTGTTGGGTTGAATAATTTGGACCATAATGTCAAACCTTCAAAGTAAGTGACTTATTTGTCTATATATGAATAGTGGATATATCATTTTGGCTAAGGTTTCAAGTTACCTTCTATTCGTTAAAACTTGTATGTCATCCACAGCCAAAAAGTCACAATCCTATGACTCATTTGTGGGGCCTTAATCATGACCTTTGGCTTGTAGCTCTATGGTAATAACAACCATATCAACCGTCAATAATAATAGCTTCCTGGATTATGTTAACGCCAATGTTGTCTATAACGATAAGATTCAATTCTTTTACGTGGAACAAGAGATGCTACAACTCATGGTGGGCTGTAGGATTTAGCAGCTTATCTTACTACAGTTGAATGAAGTGAATAATATCAGTCCACTATGATCAGTGGATCTCTGTATTTCTTTCATATATGTGTATTACATATACATCTAATTACTTATTGGAATATGAATGGCGTTTGTGACTTGTTCTAGAAGCCTATGAATTCTTAGTGCGTACTTCAAAATGTTGGGGAGTACCCTAACAACACATGACCACATGATACTAATAATCTTCCCTTCGTGTATAACTGTGTTGAACAAATCATAAATGGTATTTCACCAATCTGCCACATTTTGTTCAACCACTCTTCACGAGTTATCGTTCTTACGAGAATATGCCATACTTCGCCCCAAGAATCAATTGGTCAACATCTTGTTATGTTATCCCAATAGCATCCATCTTCGTTAGTGGGTGGACGAGACCCAATAATATGACAATTGGCAGATTCAGAATTTCTGGATAGGGGGACGAATTATACTGTCCTATAAAACGAGATATTTTTTTTTATTTTTTTTAAGAGGGCTCGGGTTACAAGATTATAAAAAAATTTCAACATTTACATAGATATTTCACGAAATTTTTCAGGGGACCGCCGCTGAACATGACTAGAATCAAAAGCCTTTCCTTTCCTTTCTTTCGAGAGCCTTCACATGGAGGCAAATACATGAAGAGTTTCGAACAGGATGGTATCATTCAGCTCTGATACCAAATTTATGGTAAAATCAAACCTTGGGATATTATGCAGAAAATTTGGAAATCAATTAGCCAAAAATGAATCAAACAAGAAGGAGGAACATGAAGCAATGAAGAACACAATATTATTTCTTAATAAGGCGACAACTCTTGATAAAATACAAGATCATCTGATTATAGTCCTGCAACGTTTCCCACTAATATTCTCCAGCTTCCCTTCATGTTGTAATCGACTATCTAAGACACTTTTTTAATCGGGAACATTCAACGATCACAAAACTTAGAATTCCCAGTCTACCACCTCTCCAGACACCTATCTTCATGATGCAGGAACAAGGAGCTATGATAATATTGGACGATTGGCTCAAAATTTGAGTACACTTTTGGGAGAAATAGGCAAAGACATATCTTGAAAAGTACTTTTGGGGACAAATTTGTCTTCGCTATCCGGGCGGGGGCAACTGGAGTCTCTGTGGTAAAGTCGTTTGGACTTTGTCGTTAACGGTTGGGGTAGATTTTTGCGTGACAGACTTTGATTTGGTCTAAATTTTCTAGGTTGCCTTGTGTAGCCTATACTTGTCTAGCTTGTTATTAGAGTGATGATATAATTCTTTTGCATATTTTGATGCCCAAACAATATTGTTTCAAGGCGAAACACACATTATCTAGGTGATGAGCGACAAGTTTTCATTTCAATTGATCTATTATGGTGATATTTTGTTCAGATATATATATTTTTGATGTGATTTTTCTTATTTGCTTTGTTCTGATCTTGCATCTATTTATTATTCTTGGGTTTGTCTAATTAGTTTCACGACCATTCATTAAGTTCCGCGACTTTACGCGTGGCCATTAGTCCCTAATTTAATTGGGATCGACGCTGTCCACAACAGATAAAAATTTCTTTAACCTTTTCCTTGCATGAGATAACATTCTCGTGTCTTGGTAAAATTCTTTCGCGTGAGACTCTCACATGTAATGAAACTCTCGTTACCACGAAAAAACTATCCCATACATGAGGAGACCCCATATCAATCGAACCCTTTGTTTTCCCCATATTTCCAACTATTAAGCACAATCTCCTTGGGTTTATATAGATTTCAAAAGAAAACAAAATTAAAAGATAAACGAGCTTCCAAACACGAGTCAAATGACGTCGTATCTTGTTCGGGCAAAAAATCCTATTGTCTCCACGATCCTCTTCGTCAGCCAATCCTTGATTTTCGTCGTTCACCTTAATCATGTATAGATTCGGACTTAAGAGCCAATAACCTCACTAAATTTGGCTCATATATATTCAAATAATTACAGTATCCACGTCTTGTTTTGACCATATTTATGAAGTTGCGAAATATCCATTTCCAAAAATGAAGTTGATGACTATGCCTGTGAGTTGCGATTGTAAACATGCTTGTCAATTTGAGATCCATAAACTACAATAAATTGTATTGCAAATTTTGTGATAACGATTAGATTAATGACAAGGCAATGACATGTCAGCTTTATATAGCTGCACGATGAACTACTCTATTAGTTTGAGATGAGGGTTCCAGTTAATTATAATTTTTGTGTCAAAATTTTCAGTGCAAAATATAATATTTTTTTTTAGGTTCAACCACTCTCGTAATATTTATAATTATTTATCATGTATCCGCCCACCAGAACGTACTGTCATCCTTGCTGTTTGGTTTGATTATAATTGCTCTAACGAATTGAATTGATATTAACCACTAACTAACGGAAATAAAAAGATCAGATTGCATTCAAATCAATAATTCATATATGTTTGCTTTCCTTTTCATTAATAGTTCTTTGTATATTATGATCCCTTGGACACACTACTTTTAGTTTGAATTGATAACAACTTTATACTCTATCCATTATCTCTATCTTTACTGCATATTTTTGACTAAAAATTACGTAATTTTGGTCGGCCATAATAATATCATTAAAAAATTACACAAGTTTCCGCATATTTTCAGGTTTTGCTTCTCCGACCCATAATTTGTAAACATCTGACCAAGAATGGCTCTAATCTAAAAATAATGAGGGCGGCTTTGGTACACTTTTTTATTATTTTGGATTAATCTTTAATAGAAATCGACAATTCTAACTTAAAATAGTCATTTATATCACAACCATTGGATCTGACTTAAAAGTTAAAACTGATCTACAGATATAAAGAGATCATGTGAGAGATTCGAATTATTTTTTGATTTGAAATTAAGCCTTCTTCTTTCACAAACACCTGCCCTAATTTTTATCGCAAAACAAAATTAAAAATATCGAGGACAATAGTTCTACTAGACCTAATAGTTTGCTAAGTCATTCCCATAATTTTATTAGGTCAATTTTTTTGTCTAAAATTTTTTATTTATCATTTTAGTTTTAAATTTACAGTATAAAATTTTTTTTCCAGCAAATTCAGTAATCCTAATAAAATTTATATTTCAATGTCCGAATTTCGCGTATCCGGTCTCAATTGTGTACTTATCTAAATTTGATTGCAAAATGGATAAGGAGAACTCATATCTTTTTCTACTTGAATTGTGTGTTGTGTGTCTTAGTCGATCACACGTTTAATTCAATTATGTAAAGCAAAGTGAGCGTTTGACTAGATTGGTTTTCTCATATGGCTGCAACTTTTGCATGTATAAATGATAAGCAGATTTATTCAATTACATCACAACAAATACAAAAAAAAAGAAAATATAAGTTTTTATTTCTATTATACAATATTTTTGTTTCTTACCCTCTGTATCAGATTATCTATCACACTCTCTGCTATATTAAAATAATATTTTCATATTTTTAACCGTTTCTAACTTAAAATTTCACACAAACTAGTACATTAAATTATAAAATATTAGTTATTTAATTATATATTAATAAAAATATTATTTCTTAGATTTAATTAAAATTTAATTTAATTTATTAATTCGTTATATAAATAAAAAATAATAAATAAAATTTTTCTTTAAGCAAAGGAAAAAAAATGGGAATATAAGTGATGGGATGAAAAACATTTATAATAAAAATATCGTATAAAAATCTATTATATAAATAATAGATAAATAAATAAATTGATTAATAAATAATTACTATTCCTTATCATTAAATTTTTATAATATAAAATTTAAATTTATTTTTTAATAAATATATAGTTTAAAAATTAAATTAAAGTTCAAACAAATTTTTATTACATAATTTAATTTTTGTACATAAATACTAATAAAATTATAATTATTTTTTTGTTTGAATATTGAAATTATTTTAGATATATTTAAGATTTTATTTTATATGTCGTTTTTAGTGGTTTTAAGCTCAATAATTATTTTTAAATATTAAATTTAATTTATAATTACTATTTAATTATTTAAATATTTATATTACATTTTTATTTTTAATTAATAATATTAGTATAGCGAATGAATAGAGAATATATTAACTTTTTAAATATAATAGTGAAATGAAGTGACATGAGAGATAATATATTAATTTTATATATCTAAGAAATGAATAATAATTTTTAAGATTTAGAGAACTATCCAGAGAATTTTTCATTTTCAATAACCACTATTTAATCTGATGCAGTATCAAAAAATAATATTAATTACCTTTTAGTAATCGATATGTAGGGAATGAATTATAGCGTTTGCTCCATATTCCTAAACATTGTTCTTTTTCTATTTTGACTAAATTACGTAATTTTAATCGTCCACAATAATTCATTAAAAAATTACACAAGTATCCACATATTTTCATGGTTTGCATCTCCGGCTCATATATAATCAATAAACACCTATTCAAGAATGTGTCTAATCTAAAAACAACGAGGTCAGATTTGGTATACTTTTTTATTATTTTGGATTAATCTTTAATGAGAATGAAAAATTTTAACCTAAAATAATCATTTATGTTACAACCAGTGTATCTGAATATCTGACTCAAAAGTTGAAACTGATCCACATGTCCAAAGAAACCACGTGAGACACTCAAATTACTTTTTGAATTTAAACCCTTCTTCATTTACAAACACCCACCCACCCTAAATTTTATCCCAAAATAAAATTAAAATATTAAGGGCAATAGATCTATGAGTCTTAATGAGAGATAGGCCAATTTAGTTTCCTACCCCCATAATTTTGTTAAGTCAAATTTTTTATAGTAATTTTTTATTTATTTATAATTTTAGTGTTAAATATATAGTATATTTTTTTTCATAATTTTAATGTTAAATATATAGTATAATTTTTTTTTTTTTTTTGTAGGTTCAGTTATTCTCATAAAATTTCTATTTATGAGTCATGACACCACTTATTTATTCTCAATTGTGTACTTATCTAAAATTGATAGCAAAATGGATATGGAGAATATATATTTTATTCAATTCACATTTCTTAGTCGATCACTCGTTTAATTCAATCACGTAAAGCAAAGTAAGTGTGTCTGACTAGATTGATTTTATTATATGGTTGCAACTTTTGTTGGAAATTTATATTTCCAATAATTATATAAACTTATATTATAAATATAATTATATTAGTTATTTGTCATAAAAGAGGCTAAATAATAGTAATCAAATTAAATAAGCCCATTAAAGAAATCTCTAACAACTTTTGCATGCATAATATATAAATGACACGGGTTATTCTGCTACAAATTTTAAAATAAGTAAATTTCTTCAATTAGATCACAACACTTTGTCCTAACATAAAGTGTTAGTACAATATTAGTAAGTATTTTTTTTGTAAGCATCGAGTTCTTAGTCTTATCTGATTTTTTAGCTCATAAAAGAAAAGGTACCTAAATAGAAAACTAAGCATACAGTTGAATCCAAACAATAACAAAAACTTGAGTGCAGTTTCCCGCCATGGCAACAAGATTGGATAAATATATACTCAATTTATGCAAATGCACATGCGTCATCAATTAAAACTTTGCTCGTATTGAAGAACCGTACATCACGGCTGAGGTTAATTAAGTTCTAACTCAAAAGCTCCAACCTAACGAGCTTTACCATTTGAAAATCGTAAGTAATATCGACCATATATTACATTCATGCCAAAGTGTTGGGTTATACGCAATTAATTCTCAAACTAAATGGAATGGCAGCTTAGTCTATCCTTGTTTATTTGAACAACATGATAGTGCACGACAGGATCAGAGCCAAGTGTGTGTGCGAGTAATCGTGCATACGTGGCAGTTTTTCATTGGATGAGATCGAGAAAAGTGGAGAGGGGAATTCATCATGACGAGGCTAAGTTTACTTAAAATGATAAGTTCATAATGCAATATGCTTATTAGTAGGGCGCTATAAAATAATCAAAAACTGAAATCTGATCCGTAACTAAATATAGAATTGACCCAAAAAATCGGATATGAAGTGGGATGTGTTTGATTCTGAACTGATCCGATAGTAACTGAATTTTTCAAACCAAGCCTTGGATTACAATTGAATTAGAACTGGACTGATCCGGATATAATTTAGGATCGATCCGATCCGGACATAGGCTTAAACCGGTACCGACTTAAAATAGTACACCTATAAATTTTTTTATATAAATTTACATAGCTACATACATATACAAACATAAAAAAGATAATCAATTTTACAAGGTACATTGAAACATGATGCTTATTAAATAATAATAATAATAATAATAATATTTACTATTATTATTATTATTTATATACGTGTGTGTTTTCATCAACAAAAATTTTTAATTCTTTTGTTAGATAATTTCACTTTTATGTATTCATTTTTTTTAATATATTGGTCCACTCTTATAATATTTTGCTAAATTTTTTTCTCTTTCATATTGGTTAAATCCAGTACCATAATCTCTCACATGTTCGATGAAATTTTAATATCAACGTGATCATCATGACCTTGTTATTACTAATTAATTGGATTTCAAGGAACTCTCTAATTTTAATATATATATATATATATATGAGAACAAAATTTTTAATGTAATTAACACTTAATATGGCATAGTTTTTGTACCCCGCTAATAGTTTTGTACTTTGTTTTCAAATAATAGAATGTATTGTTAAATTTTAATGAAGACTATATAGAATCTTGTTGCTTAATATGCATTGGGTAATATGATAAAATTGGTTATAGGACCAAATCGATATAAATCATGTAATGCTCAAGGAACCGAGAACTGGATCGAATTTAGATCGAACTATAGAGGAACCGATTCTGACCAAACCGAATTTGAGCAAGCCAATTTCAGTCTCTAAAATTAAGGACCGTTCCAAAATAAGTATCAAACCGATCCAATCTGAACTATGTACACCCCTACCCGTATAAGATCACAGAAAAATTAAAAAAAAAAGCCAAAATTTATAAAAGTATAATATTTTCTTATTTAAAATAATTTTATGAAATTTATAATGAAAAAACGTCTAAAAATTTCGAATCATATGCGTATTATAAAGGATGTCTAAAAAATGCATATATTTTTATTTTTATTAAATCACATATTAATTCGGGAGACGTGTTTTTTTTTTTTCAATTACACATGCTTATGGCTATTAAACGATAATAATTCAATTATTTACCGATACTTGTTGGGGCTTTGACGTAAATTTATTTTTTTGTTATGGTAAAGATTATAATACAAACGAGCTACTCGTTAAAATTTATAACTATAGAAAGTGCTTATCTAATTAATTAACTAACTATAAAAGTGTGAAGGTAATTAAAGTTTTATCCTTTTTCAATACCAAAAATACTTATTTCATATTCATAAAATTACATCTACATGTTATATGAACTTCAATTGAATGAAAAAAAAAAATTGTTATATCTAATATTTATGTCCATGTGAATTAATATTAAAGTCTTAATTACTAATAAATAAATAATTGAAGAGGGGAATCCAAAGGGCAATACGTAGGTTCATTCTTCTAAAAAAAAAACAGCTTGTGTGGTCATTAAAAGAATTGAACAATTATAAATTTAATTAATGACTTACTACCACTTATACAAATGATAAATTCTTATGTTACAAAAAGATAAAAGGTTACCATCACCATTGCAATATCAAAGTCACTGTTGCTTTTTTATTTTTCTTGACCTTACGAGTGTACTAAAATACTTTTTTTAAGTAAGTTTTATGCATATCTTCTTTTACATGTAATTGATGTATCATGTCTTATTTCTTTGATTTTTCTTCACATGTATAAAAGTATCAAATTGAAAATTTAAGCAATTGAAGTTTGTTGATGGTTATCCCTTCGTTCGCAATCAAAGAATATGCTTGTGAGTTGATTTTCTTTACAGAAATGATAGTAAACCAAGGTAAGTCTATTTCAAATGATTTTTTGATCCTAGATGAGGACATAACTCGGATTTAAAATTTTCTTTTTAGCTATATTTTTATATATGTTTTTAATGTTTTCCTTAAATCATTTAAATAGTTTTTAATGCTCGTGAAAAAAAAATGAGATTAGCAAATTCAATAAACTTTACATGCTATTGAATTTGAGGTATATTTGCTTTACCACTTTAATTTTACTTTTATTTAAAGTTTTAATTATTTCATTTTTTATGAAATAAAAGATGTATTAATGAATATCAATGATGAAAAATAATGCAAAATAGTCCCCAAGATCCAAAGATTGTGGCGAGTGTAGGTTGTGGTAATTATCTAGATTTAATCTTAACAAACACATTTTTTGCTTATTCCTTATCGCCAGCTGGACCCTTCCTACATATTTGTTAATGCATTAAATCATTTTTTTAACACTCAATACCATTCAAAATTTGATAAGAATTTTATAAGGGTTATAAGTTTACTACAAATATTAATATGATATTTTTTATGTGAATCGGTTGAATCTTATAGGGGTTCTAATTTGAAATTTATTGCATGCTCAAATTTTCAAGAAAAACAATCTCTAATCATTGATGTTTGCATTTCGACAGTATTACTATCTAATAAGTGAAAAAATTGTAATTGATTATTAGACTATAAAAACCATCGGCCATATAAAAGAAATAGGCGATATATATTAATTGACAGAATAGCTTATTTTCTTCTTCTTCTTCTTCTTTTTTCCATATGTTTTAATCAATAACAATATATTATTTGTAACAAATGTTTAGACCCATGTAATAAAAATAAATGCTAAGAAGATCGATAAATTGCATTTGAATTCTTTATCTTTGCTTATATGCATGGGTTTTAAGTTTCATCGTAGTTTCATCGTACGATATTGCATTTTCATCCACTGTAACAGTTGCGAAAATTTGGATCCTATTTTCTTACGACTAAATAGAATTTCAAGCTATTAATATCATTATTTCTATTTACAAATTCGTTTTATTGTATTATGAGATTATTTACAAAAAATAAAAATATCATCTTATATAGATTCATTGTGGATGAAAAAATCTAATTGTCGTTATATAACTTACATTTTAGTCATTTTCTTTTCTAAAGTGATAATTCCAAGGGCAAATGACTCCAACAATATTAGTGTAGTATAATATATCATTTAAGTTTGTAAGTATGCATGGTAGTTAAATGCACATGCGTTGCACGCGTGTCGCTACTATTATATCTATATCTATCTATCTATTTATCTATCTATCTATCTATATGTATACAACTTTACAAAATGTTTCATATGATTTTTCTTTCAAATTTGTCCTTTATCTTTTTATTTCTTTGTATTCATCATACACAAAATAGTGAATTAATTATTTTTAATTTGCATATCTTTTGTTAAAAAATAACACTATATCTTTAAAGATTTTGATTGATAATTATCACAAAAATAAAATTTAAGTAATTTAAATTAAAAATATCAAAAGTTAAGCATTAAAATTTACAATTATTCACACATCTATTAAATTTAACAAAATATGTAAATATCATATTAATTTTCAAAATTACAAATTAGTACTCCGAATTTACGAAAGTACCTCAAAATTTCTATACGGTAATTCCAATAAATAACCACTACAATATTTCAATATTTTTAATTAAATATTATTTAGATTTATTTTTTTATTTTTGTTCTCATCTAATAATAAATTTATGAATATGTGCTAGTGCATAAATAAGAATATTATCAAATCACAAAACAGAAGCTTCTTTAAATTTCCTGCAAAAATTCGCAGATTTTCTATACAGCCGTCATCATTAATGCATCTTAGGTTCATTTGGAAATCGTATCAGTGAATATAGCCATCTCCTTCTCCGACATATACATATGCATATACATATACATATACATATACATATAGGCTATATATACCAAACCCTTGATTTCGTTCACACCGTTCAAGCAGGTAAATTAAAAATTCTCACTCCAATTCATCCTCTTTTGCTGGGATTATTTTCAATTCATTAATACATTTAAACTGATTTGTTACATTCTCTTGTATTTTACTATATAATGGTGTGAAATTTAATAGCTCTTATTGCTCTTTTTAAATTCAGATTTAAAGTGATCATTTTGATAATGTTGGGCATTTTAAGGAGGAGATTAGCCTCTTCTCTTGTCTCATCTTCCTCGGTATCATCTCTCCAAACCCTAATAATTGTTCTCGGTTTTTATTTTAATTTTTTCTAATATGCTGGTATGGAGATGTTGGAGGCATATAAAGCCCTCACTTAGGGTTCGTTTGGCTGCTGATTTTAAGAAAATAGGCCAGCTTATTTCTTATTAAAAAAAAACTGGATGTGCTCGAAACTTTTTGCTTATCTGGGTCAAAATAACAAATATGCTCGTATTAAAAAACTGAGCCAAAATCCATTTTTTAAGGAAAAAATTGAAAATCTAGCTTATAAGCTGCAACCAAACAAGCCCTAACCTATATACAAGTTTCCATTGCGATTTGAGGGTCATGGGCTGGTATGCTGGAAACGACCTCTCTGAAAACGGAGATAAAGTTGCATACGTCATACCCTTTCAACCATGCAATGCAGAAGCTTTGTTCACTTAGTGCTCTCTCTTATATATATATAGAGAGAGAGAGAGATACATAAAGAATGCTTATATAGATATATTTGTATGTTCAAATGTGATTCTAGTGTATTCCCACCATATATTTGTTCTCATCCCTTCAATTTTAATCCACATGGCTCAAAACTCTAAAATAGAGACTGGAATATTGGGAATACCCACACCAGATCCATTAAACTTAAAAATGGTATTGAGGGTCAACTGTGGTCCATAATTCAAGGGTGACATTGTAGAGGGATTGAATGTTATTAGATCACTGGAGTGAGCATGTTATACTTTAATCCCTAAATTTAGGATAGATGCTCTGGGGTCACTGTCGGGAGTTGCAATTGAGTAGCTATGTTCAACGCCTAAAATTTAATCCTTTATCTCAAACTTTAAAATAGGTTGTGATATTGATAATGTCCGCATTGAGCACTTTTCAAAAAACCGGAAATGAACAATTGTTCCCTAGTTCTAGGGAGCACTGTAGCTAACCCCCAGCCTTAGGGTATTAATGTCAGATTATCCATTTCCAATATCTAAATTTAATTCCCTATAACTCAGATTTTAAAATAGAAGCCTAAAATAGAAGCTGAGATTTTTAGAATATCTGCATAAGATTGGCTAAACGTGAAAATGACATTGAGGATAAAAGTAATCCCTAGTTCAAGGGAGTGATTGGGGATAAACTGTAGTCTCCAAGTTCAAGGAGATAATTTTGTTGCAAACCCACTATGTTTAAGGAGGTTGAATAATATTAGATACATTGCTGTAAGCCTCTAAGGGTTCCCTTGGAGTAAATCCCTAAATTTATTATGGCGACTCATTTAGATCACTCGTGGGAACCTTAGTCCAAAGTTATCTTTTGTTTTGTTAAGTGGCTTATAACTAAATTTTTGCATGTTCCTATCAGGTATTGGCTCGTGTCTGTCGCCCTGCTGTATCGGCACCTAGGGCTTATTCAACTTCTGGAAGAAAGGTACTCTAATTATATGTTCTGGTTTTGCCATGTAATTATGTGTTGATTTGTTGTGTTTTTCTTGATATTACCTTGGTGAGGCCTGCATATTATGTTGCCCGGTTCTGATATGGAAACACTTTGTATCTGAAATTCGTTTACGAGAACCTCATGTAAAACTAGGAAGCTCGCAAAAGTAAAATAATGAATTTTGTTTCATAGATTATTTTTGCAATAGTTTTACTAAATTTGCATAGCATTAAGTTTATTTTTCTGTAGAAAAATGTAACTGTATATGTTATCGTTTATTGATCCGTTTTGTACTAATTTATAAGTTGGGGCATAAAAATTTCCTAGTTTATTATTTCTAATTCTGTTGCTTCCCATTGCCCCTAAGTTTTAAAGTTTGTGTTTCGCTTCTTGCTGTTGGTTTGTCGCAAATTGGCAATTGTGCTTCCCTGTCCTTATGGTGGTTTTAGTGTGGACATTTGGTAGTTATGTAAGTGATTAGGTGGTTTTAATGTAGAACTAGTTGCATTTGAGCGTGTAATGCATTTAGAACGTGAGTTGATGATGATGCATTTAGAACGTGAGTTGATGAAAGCTACTATTTGCATTCCTGAGTGTTCGGGAAGTTTCTTATAATTTTTCTTATCATATTTATGAACAGGCATCGCATCATGCAACAGGGTTAACACATGTTCGAAAGTTGCATAGCCTTCTTTTACCAGGTTATTTTGGTTCACAATGTTGTGGCATTGGTTCACTGTGCTAATCTCTAATCTAACGTCTTTTAGTGTTCTTGTGATAGGATGCTCGGTGACATTGAGGCCAGTGAGGTTGGTCATGCTTCTATTATCCTATTGATTGGTTTACTTTTTCTTGGGTTAATATCATTTTGATTACCTAAACTTGAGGATGCATCCTGCTTTTGCCTCAATACTTATGTATAAGCACAATTAGTCCCTAAACAATTCGTATTGTGCATTTTCGCCCCTACACCTAACAGTGCCAAATCTTTTGTTAAATACAAGGATATCATAGATTTTTCTAACAAATTCCTTTTTATTTTCCCATTGTTAGTCCTTAAACCCTAAAGAGGCGAATTTCATGTCTGATCACAATGTGGTCCCTAAATTTTAATGTTTTACTTTTTGGTCCCTAACTTAATGTTTCATTAGCAAACAAATATAAAATAATGTTCAGTTGTACACTAAGGTAAACGATTCATAATATACATGTTACTTCTCAAGGACTCAAGCGTCACAATATTGCATGTATGTTTTTTGAAAAACTCGCGAGCTATGAACATGTTATCCATTAATTTAAGAAATCCTAATTCAAAAATCAAAATCCCAAAATATATCTCCCAATGAGGTTGGTCATTCTTCGTACTTCTGTGTCATGTTAAATTTTAATTTATCCTAGGTTTTCCCCCTTGTTATTTTGGGTTTGTGTGTGCATGTGTGTTGGTTATTTTGTTTCCGTTTTTGGATGGGGGACGGGGAGGGGAGGGTAGGTTGTTGGGTGTGGAGGCGAGAACTCTCATCCAAACACAGACTTTTCATGAAATTGTTGACTATCTTGATTGTAGTTATGAATGCATGTAATAAATGAACCCTCTAAATAGATTGAAAGAGTGTGCTGGTCTTGTGTTACTAAATTGCTAAAAGGCAAGACCCATCTGTCGCGCCCCCGAATCCCAAGCACCCGGGACCCGGGAGTGCGATGGTGTTGTACTAT
>MKEJ01079916.1:0-12862 GCA_001753735.1 Embelia ribes | reverse complement strand
TTAAATAAAAAAGTATTATTGTTCCAAAGAGTGTCAAATAAACAAAAATTCTGTACGTGTGGAAATATAAGAGAGAGAAAGAGAGATTTGTATAGAGCAAAAGTGAACTATTTGACATTAACAACAAATAATGAGGGTAGCTTTTGAGGGGAAAAAAAGGTGAAATTACATTGAATGCTCGTTGAGTCACTACTCAATATTTGTAACATAAAAATTTGAATGGATTTTGATGTCATTCGAATGCATCTCATTGATTTTTTTAAAAATTATGGTAAAAAAGTGACTCACATCGTATTGTAAATCACTATATTGATAGATAAATAGGTATTTGATTTTTTTATTACCTTATTAATGAGTTTTAATATGCACCATTTATGTATTTCAAGTTTTTGGTAATTTGTAACGGCAACAATAACTTCTTTATTCTCTATTAACTTAATTTTTTAAATTGTTAATTAAGGGATGACACGTGACAAGATATTAGAAGTGTTATTTGGTGTAAAATTAACATGAGGCTCTCATTTATATATTATTGTATATGATATGAACAAAAAATTGTTGAAGTCCTTAAATTAGCAGCTGGAAATAACAGAAATTTTATTTCATTAGCAGAAATTGAAATTACAAATTGACTATAATAAAAAATTACAACATTTAAACAAATATACCGACAGAAATTGAACTTAATTCGGATTGAATCCTAGATGAGATCACATAAAGTTTGTGTCCCCTTAATCTCAATTAGCCCTCCACCTGTTTGGTTTTCTCCTACACTGTAACGTCTCGGAAATTCGAATGAGTTTTTCTCTTTTATAATATAATATTATTATTGATTTAAATCATAATATTATTATTGGTATATATTGTATTAATATAGAGGCGTGTATAATAATAGTATATGATTGTTATGTGTTGCGTGATGGCATGGCTTTGTATGCATGCTGTATGGCATAGGGTTTAGTGTGGTGTAGTGTGTGGAGTTAGCGTTGGTATCAATACCTTAGTGTTTTGTACTTAGAAGTTAGAAATTTCATTCTAGGAGTATCTATCTATTAATAGGGAAAATCAATTGACTAATGGTGTATAAATCGACTTATGTAAGGAATATGTCGAGTTATTTAATGCATAAGAATTTCAGGGAGTTCTGATTCTCAGGTGGGATGAATAAGTCGACTTATTTGAATTATATGTCGACTTATTGAGATGCATAAAATTCCAGGGGATTCTATTCTCAGGTGGATTGTATATGTCGATTGTTTGGTTGTATATGTCGATTGATTGGAAATCAGTCGACTGTACGATGCAACAAATCAACTTATTGATGACGGATTCAAAAAGACTTTTTTGACTTTGTCATTTCACACTCATTTTTTCCCAATTCATCGACTAGATGAGAGATAGAGGAGGGGATAGGTGAAATTTCTTTTATATTTCAAGCTTTGATTTCATCTAAATTCATTACTTGTACGCAAGATTAAATATTCTTAATCCTTGAAGCTTGAGGAACATTTTGAGGTAAGTCTCGTTCATTATCTCGTTCATTTACTATTCCTTGATGTCCATCTTCTTCCTTGTGATGAGTAAGTTATCTTTATGCCTAGGTTTGTATTGATTCGAACTCATTTACTTGATCAAACATCGGGGTGAAGAAGGGGCTAATCTTGGGATTTTCTTACGAGGTGTCTCGGGGATCTTTTATCTTGGCGTGAGGTATGGAAGACTATAAACTCAATATAAATTTGAGAATTTATGGTATATAGGCATGTATGATCAGTTGTATGGCGTAATTGATTGCTTAATGTATGACATTATGCATAGCTTAGTTATGATAAATTTTCACATGATAATTAGCTCATAAAATAATTCATCATGTTACGGCGTAGTTTATTATCATATCCATGCGTAGGCAAGATATATGTATTGGCACGAGTATAGCTAGGAATTGAATAGTCTTTTCGTTTATTTTTGGGATAAAAATATTATTTTATGTACAACAGGAAGTAATGAGGCCTGCAGCCTTACCGTGGAAGACGGAAAACTTGATAAGGGATTTTACCATTGACTGGTGTTACATATGGTAGACGAATCAATAAATATTAGGATTGGTATTACATTTGGTAGACGGATCCTAGCGTCGTTTTACAAAACGATAAATACTAGTCTCAAGTTTTTAGCTGGAGTCGTTGGCGAGGTGAGGCGAGTCTTGATTAACTTTTTCATAGTCAATAGTGTTGGTGAGTTTTGATTATCATGGGCATAATCATGCCGGGTTGCAAAGTTATTCATATTGGCAATTATTAGCGTTATTTACTTTTTTCCATTATTGAAATATACTTAATTTGATGCCTTATTTGTTTAAGAATAATATGATTATTCATATCATATAGCACTTAGACTCTATTATATTGATGTTTATCATCTGACCGTATTGGTTTTTTTTTTTCTATTTTCTTATGTGTGATTTTGTAGGCACGGAGGTGGGTTTTGAGCATCCTTAGATTCTCTTTTATTATATTATTATTATTATTATATATAAATAAATAAATTTTTGTATTAGAGCAGGCATGGTAGGGTCGATAACTAAAGTTAGACATGGTGGTTGTTTATTTTTTTCAAACAGATAACTTGAGACGATGTATATGTAAACCGACCATTTACATTTGTATCATATATTTTTATATAGTATATATATTCGATCAGGCATTCATATTTCTTTGGTAATTGCTTATACATATATCTACAGGCAGGTTATATATATATTTACCAATGTGAAATTTTGAGGTGATTGCTATCTATAGTTGTGTAGTATCGCCCTGTCTGAAACGTAGAGAAAATATATAAAAAAAACTCCAGCATCCGAGTGACCTTCAACATGTCCCTAACCTCAGTTTCCTTGACCCCCTATACCTAGTTCTGCTTGGCGTTTAATAAGAAACAAAGTTCCAAAACGAACCAAGTAGGCACGAGTTAGAACTAATCCAATTTCAATGAAACAACATAAATAGCAGTTAAACAAACTTAACGAAAAAGTATAAACATTTACGTATGAAAAGAAAACATCAAGCATTGGCTAGCTAAACAATCCACCTATCAACACAACCAATACGACCAACGATCTAGGATATATTGTCCTCCCACTCGGACTATATAGTCCTTCCGAGACTTTTTGCGAAAAGACTTGGGTTCCTATGGAATCGACTTACACTTGGGATATCTATCCCCAGAGGCCAATATCTGCCACGGAATATACGTTTTTTCGTATATATATCAAAACAAGCTTACTCCCAAGACCAAAGATCAAAACAAACACCTTGAACTAACCAAGCTTACTTCCAATACCTTCAACAGCCTATATTCTATATGACGTGTGACATACAAACTTTCTATCGTCAACCAATCATATTGTTTCAATTTAACTTTCATTTCATTATCATTCAATTTCAGCTACCATAAGTACTCGTGTAGTTACTATCTTATCATGCTAATAATGTTTAATATTCAACCATTTTTCATTTATGTATATGTTGATCTCATTTCCACCTTGCATAACAACATAACTTTCCACTATAGAATTTCTCATCCGGATGAAATGGCCACTTGTCCGGACCAAAGTCAATCCCTCCTGGATGAGTTTCCCCTCGTCCTAAACACGAATTTTCAAGCAGTGTTTCATCCAAAACACTTCAAAATCTGATTAACTCACAACCAAATGATCAAAACTTAGGCATAATAACTAACAACATGGAATTTCTTTACAATTGGACTTTTATTATGCAATGTACCTTATTTATAGATGAGTAGTTTCCTTGGAAAGCTTAGAGAAAAACCTGACACTTTACCACCCAAAAATTCACGAACCAAATAACAAATTATACATGTGATTGATCAAGAATTTCACCATCAATTGACAAATCGAGTCCTAATCCATCATTCGATATGCCATAATTAATTAGAGTTCGAAGAGCATGAAAGATTACGAAAGAATTTAGGGACAAAACTTATCTCGCGACGGAGAGAACGACGAGAGGATTGTGAATCCGTCTTTAGATCATCTAATAGAGCGATCTCTTTCTTGGATTCGTTAGGGTTTGCTCAATGGAACCTTCTTCTCCTCTCTCTTTGTGAATGACGAAAGAACATAAAACGTACATGTTAACACTGTGAGGAATTAACTTTCAGTTTGACTGTTGATAATATTACGAGTGTGGACCTCTTAATTCACAGGGCCTTACACAGGGCTAGTTTGGACTTTTGGTATTGCTTTTTGTAAGATCCTTCTAGATTTTTTTTTTTTAACTTATAGCCTAAGGTACTTGGTAAACTTTAAAATATTTGCTTTTAATAATTTGAATGATTCTGTTGCTTTTAGAAGCAGACTTTTGCATGTTTTTAAAACTGTTTTTCTTATCTATCATTAATTACATAAAATAATATAAATTATATTTATTACACTTCTTATACATTTCTACTTTTATCTTTTTACAATTCAATACAAACACTTTTTTTTTTTTTTACCAAACATCATACTATTTATTAAAACCACTTTTAGAATTTATTTACCAAATATTAATATAATATCCACTTTTATAATTACCTTTTCAAAAATAGTTTAAATAAGTGATTTTAAAAAGTAACCGTATTCCAACTTTAAAAAATTAGCATGTACCTGCCAAAGCCTATATATATATATACATCATCTGCTGTTATTAGCTTACCCAGCTATGTGGTCACTAATGTAGGTGATAAGGCCTTAATTATCTGGTTAAGGCTAAAGATTTCTATTTTTGGAGGATGAGGAAAAATTGCACCCCTTTAGCCTATTTTCTTTAAAGAAGAGACTAAAAAATGAGTACATTAATTAGAGAAATTGTCTGTCTCCGAAAGCGCTTTGATCTCAGTATTCAATTATAACTATCAAGTCTTGACTTTTTTTACGTTTCGTTCTAGTCAAGTTCTCTCTATTTCGTAATTGCTTAATAACATATCGTGTCTTTAGCAACAAGAAGTGGGTTAATCTTGTGACAGTTTTGTTCGTCGAGGATATAACTGTGTCATGTTTCATCACAAACTAATTAGTGAATGTTGTTGGAATTTAAACTATTGTAGCTAGATACCGTAGTACACCATAAACTCTGAGACTTGTTGCTCTTTTGTTCTAGGGGCTGAATTATTTTTCGTTACAACGATGTTTACTAGGCTTTGTTTTAAGAGACCTCTTTTGTGATATTATTGGTTACGGAAGTTAATTGTTACAACAACCATTTTATATGTTTGCAGCATTTGGAGGAAGAAGCTTTTTCTATGTTAGAGCAAGTTAAACTTCTTGAGGTTTGGAAAAGGTTGGAATCTTAAATATGAAATATTGTAGCATATGAGTTCCATTACTTCACCCAAGGATTGTTTTAAAGTCAAGTTTTTCTATTTTTTGTTTAAAGTTGAACTAATTAATTTGGCTGCTCAATTTTTCGGTTTAGTTTTTGCTGATTTGGCCTTAAAAGCCTAAAATCTTATTTTTGGTTGCATCAAGCTTTTATCTTAATATTTTTTTTTGGCTTTAAAAGTGCAACTAAACATACCCTAACAACATCTTGACGATTAGTATCTCTGAATTGATGGATTTGCATTATGTAGAAGGCTTTTGGGTGATGATCTGGATTCATGTTCTATTGATGAATTAGAAATTGTAGAAGGCCAGCTGGAGCATAGTTTAAGCCGTATTAGGGCTAGAAAGGTATGTGTAATCCTTCACTGTATATATATATATATAATGTGAATGTGTATGTATGTGTGTGTTTGAATATCAATAAGCAACATGATGATTGAAAATAGGATTGTGAGAGTTTCTTGTTACGTTTCTAAACTTAAGATTCGTTGTTGGAAATGTGTTACGCATACTAGTCCGAAAATAGTTCTTAAAACTTTGTGAAATACACACCCTTTAAAAATTTCTTAAAATTGTTCTCGTGATATGACATGAAAGCTTTTTCAAATCTAACCAAAACCCATCGAAGGGAACCCTCCATTGCACGTTTAAGATTTTGGATTGGATTAAAATGTTAAGTGCCAATGTGATTTTTCTGTTTTTAGGGGGAAGGGGTTTAAACAAATTCTCCGTTAAGCAGTGCACCGTTTTTTGTAACTGTATTCGGTTCTATTTTCACTCGTCTAACTGGTTCGGATGAAAATAATGTGACTTGTTACACGTTTTTTGAGTTCTTTCCATTAGTTTACGGGAGTTGTTGTCAAACTGGTGACAACAATTTTTTTATGTTTTGGCAATCAAATTTAAAATATTGTTTCTTTAAAAGGATTTTGCGAGCAATTTGTTGACAAGCGCTTTAAATTTTATTATATAAGAATAAGCTCCAGAAAACATAAATCTTGAAGACCTTCTTAATGAAATGTCATTGCTAATTCTCAGAATCAATTGTTCAAGGAGAAGATTGATCAACTGAGACTACAGGTAATTATATAAGTAATTTATTGTACACATATATATAGCTTTGGATCATTTGCTAATTGTGTATATTTCCATTTTTATTTATGTTTATGTAATCCAGGAAAAGATACTTACGGGCGAAAATGAAAAATTACGGGAGAAGGTAAAGTACATTTACATTTTAATGATTAGAAAGCTTCGGGAAAAGAAACACGAATAATAGCAATTTGTTTTACCTGTCCGGAGAGCATTTTGGCAAACACTAATTATCACGCGCCGAAATCCGAGAATCTCGAAGATGTGAGATAAAAAAAAAATAAAAATTATACAACTTGTCGCGCCCCGATTTTCCAACTTTAAAATTTAAGGGCATGAGCTTACTAATAAAAATAAATGAAAAAATGAAGAAGATACATATATCAATATCTACCATTCTCGACTGCTACACATATATCTACAACACTTACAATATCTAATAAGTAACGCAACGAACCAACACCAATAACTTACATAATACAACTTATAAACAACAGTAAATACTATGTTACAATCTATAAGTACAAGCTGTATGCTTGTCAAAAATAATAAGAAAGAAGTTATATGCATGTTTTTTAACCTGCATATAAGGTCAATAATATATATATGCATTCATACAACACCATGACAAGATACAACTTAAGTCTATTATAAATAGCCCGTAGCTACAAAAATAGACACCCACATCTACACCATCTTATCAAATATGGCCAGAGCCAAACTATGGACCAACAAAATAATTCAGAGATCGATGTGCATAGAAAATATATGGGTTAGGAATCAACATTATGACAAATTTGATATACATGAACATGTGAATGAACATAATCATTACAATATAAGGATAAAGCTTTAATGCATAAATATACTACACATGCTACTTATGAATGCAACTTATGCATACAAATGCATACAAGAGCAAATATTGACTACGACAAAAAGGAAAATTGAGACTGTATCTCTTTATATTTTTCTTAAAAGTGTAGGCGTTTCTTATTGCCATTTTTTTAAATGTGGGGCATTTCTTATGCCCCAGGGCATTGCTTACACCCTAATAAGATTGTAAGCCTCATTGCTTTAGTTTCTTAAAAATCAAAAGGGCCGATATGTTATCCAGAAAAAAAAATTGAAACGACTCAAGTTCCTATCAATGCTACACATGCTTGTATCTATACAATGCATACACTTCTTACACTTATGAACTTGTTACGAATTTATGAACATGCTTATGCTTATAAACATGCTATACCATATGCCATACTTATAACAAACATGTCACCTTGATTTTTTATATACTAACGACACATATTCTTGAATGCTTACAAACAACTAAACTTATAATTTGATGCCTTAATTAACAAATAACCATTTGGCATGCGGGGAAGTAATCATGCATAAATGAACAACCAAGCATAAAACTTACAATATGTTAAAATATGCACATATACTCAAACTTATACTTTGTTCATTATCTGCCCATACCTTAATCCAAAAGCCTCCAGAGACGCTATTGAATGACTACTCCAACTTCAATCTGAAACTCGCTTTCTTAGCCTCTTGAATTGGTCTATCTACGGTCTTCAAAACGAGATGAACCTATACAAAGAAGTCATTTACGAGACATAAGAAATAGACGCAACAAGTTTATTTCAATGTATAACTAGGCACACAAATTTAGGATTCGAGACCGAGAAAAGAAATTGATAAAACTTACGTCAATACGTAGCCTTTGCAATAGGGATGAAAAAGCGTATAAGTCATGTAGTTGTACAACAAACGAATTGAGATGATATCGAGGAAAATTTGAGTCAAGCTTATCGCTCATTTGATCCGCAATGTGATCTATCTACAATGCTTGTATCGAATTGAACTTATACACAAAAATGATCCACAAGATGCAAGCAATAAATTTTATAAATTTATTTCAGCAAACCTGAAAGGTATGTATACCGAGATAAAGTTAATGAATAAAAGAGAAGTCGAGATTTACGCCAAAACTAAGCTCTCGCAACGTAGACTCCGAAAATCAATTTTTTATTTGTAGATAAGTTCCAAGCTAGATGAATCATCAATGAGAAAGTTGAAGCTCCATTTTCACCTCCACTCTCTTCCTCACCTTCTCTCTTTTTCAGATTTGGTGTTAAAGTGATATTTGACCAAGACTTAAATGGTCAAAAATATTTTTTCACACGTTGAGGTATCCGAACCCTTGGAATACGTTGTCTGGCGTTGGACACCCCTCCGGACACTCTCCGGACACAAGGTAAAATACTTAGAAAATTTCAGCTTTTGGCTCAAAAATCCAATATATGGATGCATGTATCCGGCGGCTATCCGACCTCCGGACACCCCCGGACAAGCCAAAAACTGTCAAATTTGATTAAGGCTTGAGAGGCCAATCAAACACAACAAGTCTCCGTACAACTTGGAATGTGATTCGACAATTACGATATATATACAACAACTATGAAAACAACAAACAAATATAAATAATAGAATTAATAATATTTTTCTGGATGTTATAGAAATGAATAAAAGAAAGAAAGTGCTTACACTAGTTTTCATTTTGAAAAGAAGAAACCTTCAAAAAATGTGAACCATCTATATACTTTTTGCATTTTCTTTACGTCATGTTTTATCCGACGACTTACCATATAAAATGCAATAGGAAAAAAAGTTAATGTTATAGTGAATCAGATAAGTAAAAAAACGAAGAACAAGGATATTGCCATTTCTCGCTAACCTAGCCATTAATTTTGGCATCATAGAATAAAGGTGTGTTTAAGTAGATCAATAAACTTTTTATTAACAAAAGGTGACCAAAGTACCTTTCTGTTAAACTAATTTATACAAATTATATTGAACGAAGCAAATGACCCTTCATATCCATGAGATAAGCATACCTCTTAGCTTGATAACACTGAAATATATAAATATATATATACACACAGAGATATATACATACATAATGCACCAAGAGGTTACTTTAGTTAGATCCACACAATTGTTTTAGCTTTAGCTTTCTATTATTTGAGAATTCCACCACCTTTTCTGCCCTACTTTGTTGAGATAAAGTAAAAGCAAGAGAAAAGGAAAGGTTAAAAAAATAAATATACAAAAAGAAAAGAAGACAAGGAAAAGGAAAGCTAATAATGAAAGAAGAGAAAGGAAGAGAGAAACAAAGACAAAGGCTCTCCAAGCTTCATTATTCAAAAAAATTGCTCTTTCTCTGTCTCTCTTAAAAAACACACACAAAGATTTTGACAGTTGAGTAGAATTTGGGCATAAGTTTTATAAATACTAATATTTGCAAATTTGGTATGTATAATTAATCAATATGCTGACAACTACGAGAGAGCGCACCAACTATACCACTAAATTGAATAACTTATCTACTTCCAAATTGACAATATAGTAGTATATACCAAATTTGTATGTCTAATATATATATATATATATATATATAAACTCTGCCTTTAGAATTTTTAGTACTTATTAATCCTTAGACTTTTCTCATAAGGACCCTGTTAGGAGCTTGAAGAGAAAACCAAGAGAGAGAAAGAGAGAGAGAGAGAGAGAGAGAGATGGATAGAGGTCATGTATTACAAAGCTTGCCTATGCAACAAATGATAGCTGGGAGTTGCCCTAATTGGTGGAATATCAACAACATGATGAGGCCACCTCCTAATTATCCTCAACAATTGCCTAATCCATCAACTAATCTCTTGATTCCTCCTAATTCAATTTTTATACCTCAGTACATGCCACCATCTTCTTCCTCTTCATCGTCTTCTTGCCATGACAATCAAGATCACCTTCCAGAGTCATGGAGTCAACTACTCTTGTAAATATCTATCTCTATCTCTCTCTCTCAAACACACAAATACACACTAGGGTTTATTTTACTCTCTTTTTTTTTATAAAGATTTAATTAAAGAAACTATACAAATACCTAATTGATTAGAATTTGTACGCTGATATTTTTCTTAAAAAAATTTGATTCAACGTACATGA
This sequence comes from Embelia ribes, assembly GCA_001753735.1. Lineage (NCBI taxonomy): Eukaryota > Viridiplantae > Streptophyta > Magnoliopsida > Ericales > Primulaceae > Embelia > Embelia ribes. The sequence goes on along the minus strand of MKEJ01079916.1, from coordinate 2,373 downwards.
TCTAATCTCATAAGTGCTTATACAGTTCTTATATATGATTGTTGATACATTAATCAGTTTCCTTTTTTCCCCACTTTAATTCATTACGATTTTAATTGTTAATCTGTGCCTCTAGATGATTAGTTAGTAGTCTATTTTTAATGGCCTTTCTAGCTTTATGATTTTTGATCTAAAATTTTAGGAATCTTTAACAAGCCTCCATACAGAACAAACAACACACAAAGGAAAGTTACTTTTGATTTACAACCTGTACTTACATAGTTACAGATGCTCGTATATTTTTAGATTATATTTGGTTTGACGAAATTAAAAGAATATATGCTCTCCAACCAACCTTAGTTTTCTCTAAATTCTCCAAAATTTTCAAGAAAACACAAAATTAGAATTTTAGTAAACAGTAAACTTCAATTGCCTGAACCACAAGATTACGTGCACCTAATTCAAATCAAGGCATAAAAATCATAAAAATATAAGTGAAAATATTCAAAAGTATCACTATTGCATCGTTTTGATTAATAAATTTCCCTTTTTGTGTCAATTAGCTGATGGTTTTGTGGTTGTTATGTATTTATTTTAATTTTAATTTTTTATTTTTTGTAGCGGAGGAGTGGTGGGTGAAGAGGATAAATCTTGTATGAGCCACAATATTCAAGACAAGAAGATGGAGAATTGGGAAGAGCAAATATTACAACACCATGTCCCAAATGAGTTGATCAAACAAGAGAACTCAACAAGGAGCTATGTGTATGGCCATGGAAATATGGATAACCATCATCACCATGATCAGTACCAAGCTGTGACAATGCCTAGTTGGTCACAAGTGGTACCTGTTTCATCTCCAAAGTCATCATGTATCACCACCACAAGTAATTTAAGTACAAATATGTTGGATTTCTCAAACAAAAAGGCGGATGGGAAGCGTTCGCCACCGGATCATTCTTCTGAGGTAATAAATTATGTACATATATAATTAAATATATGACAAAATAATACATTTGGGTTATGAGAAATGTATTGAACACTAATACAATTACTTTTAGTACGGAAATATAGGGTTTTTAATGAAGTAATGCTTTGCAAGTAAAACGGCATGATACGAGTACAAATCCTAAAAATATTTTTATTAATGAAGCTTCACTAGATCTCGAGACAAAATAATGTTTTGGTGATCTTATAGATTTTCTAGATGTAGTTATAGTCATATTTGAGTTTGAGGATAGTAAAGTCTTAGTAATTGATAATCTAGTCATATAGATGATCAAACCAAAGTGGAATTCAAAGTTCTTCATTTTCCATTTTTCAGAAGGAAATTATTTTTATGTTAGAATTTTCAAAGATAGTCAATAAAGATTCTCATTTTTAATTTCTTTACTTTTCTATGAAGTGTAATAGCTCAGCCGCAGGTGGGGCACTCAAGAAAGCTAGGGTTCAACCTTCTTCATCCTCATCAACCTTCAAGGTAAAACTAACATGCACCACTCACTCTAATCCTTGTATTATTACTATTGTCTTTCATGAATGTCCATTTGTTAAAAAGATATTGATTCTGTTAACTTTACCTACCCTCATATAATCCACTAAGCAAAAATCGGATGACTAATAAAGGAGGAAGCACGGGGTTCCCTCAAGCAACTCGCTATCTTAAATTTAGACGGTGTAAATTTTGCCAAATATGCACGTTGCAAAAATTTAATATGTTGGAAATTTTTGCCCTCTGAGGGCAACAAGCTACTTGATACAACTTAGGGACGGACCTATAAGTTTGTTAAGAGGGCTACAGTCACCTCATAATTATTTTGGGTTGAAATTTTTAGTGTAAAATATTTTATTCGTAATTTTAGCGTTAAATTTATATTGAATTTTTTTTTTTACATTGGTTCAACCACCCCATAAAATTTATACTTATGTTTCTTTGCTCCGTCCCTGTACAACCCCTTGGTCGAATAAAGGAGACATCATTATTGCGAGTAAGAACTCATAATCTCTCTCTTCTATTTGTAAAAACAGGTGAGAAAGGAGAAACTAGGAGACCGAATAACTGCTCTTCATCAGCTAGTTTCCCCATTCGGAAAGGTAAGTATTACGGTAAGTAATACAGCGACCATAAAAAGTGAATTAACTAAATAAGGTAAAACTCAATATACCATATATATGTGTGGAAATTTGTGTTAGCGGCAATAGTTTTTTTCCCCCAATAGATTTTAATTATAGGAGTAAAATGAAAATAATATTATGATGATATTGTAATTAATACACCACCTTTATTAATCAAGGTAATTTTAGTCCGATTTCATTTTCATTGTCACACCCAAAATACTTGGTCACGAATTCTACAATATGTATGTATGTATGTATGTGTACACACACACACAC
>MKEJ01079904.1:0-13366 GCA_001753735.1 Embelia ribes | reverse complement strand
GTGCCCATTTGATGGATAAGGTGATTGAGTCAGAGACAAGCCACCCCCAAATGGCAGGGGCGAAAGGGTCATCTTGTGCGATACCTGGTTGTGACGGGAAGGTGATGAGTGACGAGAGGGGTGTAGATATACTTCCATGTGAGTGTGATTATAAGATATGTCGAGATTGCTATATGGATGCTGTGAAAACTGGAGATGGGATTTGCCCGGGGTGTAAAGACTCTTACAAGTCTACGGATTTGGCCGAGAAGGCGGTGGATGATGCCCAGCCATTGGCACTCCCCTCTAATGTGAGCATGTCGAAGATGGAGAGGAGGTTGTCTTTGATGAAATCTACAAAAATGACTAACTCGATGATGACTAGAAGCCAAACAGGGGATTTTGATCATAATAAGTGGCTTTTTGAGACAAAGGGGACTTACGGCTATGGAAATGCGATATGGCCTAAAGATGAGGGATTTGGTGATGAAAGAAGTGATGAGGGTAGCAGTGATCCCTCAGAGCTTCTTAACAAGCCGTGGAGGCCTTTGACCCGTAAATTAAAGATACCGGCTGCTGTTCTAAGCCCATATCGGTATGTTTTTCTTCTATAATTCGTAGTTTCTATTGCTTCATGTTTATTTATCACGTCATCTTTCTTCTTTTTTATCTGTTTGGAAGTTAACAAAGGAAAATATTGAGTGTTTGCTAGTAACGCTAGGGTACGAAATGATTGTTTTACATGTCATTCTGTGATAATTTCTTGACAAAGTCTTCTATTTGCACCACATTTTCCAAATTGTGTTATTTGCAATTGGTTCTTCCGTCATAAGAGTACTCTTTGGATATTTTGAGTTTGATTCTCAAATGATAAACTAAGAGGTTACTTAGCAGTAATGTATGTAAATATATATATTCACATTTTTTTTATCTTGTCATTTTACATTTTCTTGACATGAGTTTAATAATGTGTTTGGTACTGAAGATTGGCTTTTGGTTATGTATTTAGCCTACGACATCTTGATATGTACATATTTGTAAACAAATGTTTTCCATGGCTAATCTTGTTAATGCAGTTCAGTATAGTGTCACGAAAATTTTAATTTGTCTTCCATACTGCTATGTTCAATCCCATTTAAAATTTCTTTTCCATGATTCATCTTAAATATTGTATTTCAACCGTCACAAAAATCTTTATTTTATTTCCCATTGTCAATGTGTTACAGGCTTCTAATCTTCGCCCGAATAATTGTTCTTGGGTTATTCCTCGAATGGAGAATACGAAACCCTAATGAAGACGCCCCGTGGCTGTGGTTAATGTCCATCATATGCGAGCTCTGGTTCGCCTTCTCATGGCTGCTTGATCAGCTCCCCAAATTCTGCCCTGTCAACCGCTCTACCGACCTCACAGTCCTGAAGGAGAAATTTGAGACCCCGGGCCCCACCAACCCAACCGGGAAATCTGACCTCCCTGGCATGGACATATTTGTCTCCACTGCCGACCCGGAGAAAGAGCCGCCACTTGTCACTGCCAACACCATCCTCTCGATCCTAGCCACCGATTATCCCGTGGAGAAGCTATCCTGTTACGTATCCGATGATGGCGGGGCCCTTCTTACATTCGAGGCCATGGCGGAGGCTGCGAGTTTTGCAAACTTGTGGGTCCCGTTTTGCCGGAAGCACGATATCGAGCCAAGGAACCCTGAGAGCTATTTTAGCTTGAAGAGAGATCCATATAAGAACAAGATGCGGTCAGATTTTGTCAAGGATCGGAGGAGGGTGAAGCGTGAATACGACGAGTTTAAAGTGAGGATTAATGGTTTGCCAGACTCGATTAGGCGCAGGTCCGATGCTTATAATGCTAGAGAGGAAATTAAGGCGATGAGGCTCCAGAGGGAAAAGGGCATCGACGAGCCATTGGAGAGTATAAAGATTCCTAAGTCCACATGGATGGCCGATGGGTCTCACTGGCCTGGCACTTGGGTTGTACCTTCGAGCGAGCACTCTAAGGGTGACCATGCTGGAATTATTCAGGTATTTCCTATTTTCTCCCTTCTCTTTCTGGGGTTAAAAACTTGAAGCTTGCCATTCTTGAATAAGTATGCTATGTGGAGAAATAGATATCTCTACATATGTTATATCATTATATGCGTAGGTATGTGGAGCAGATTCATGGTGGCTGGTTAGATCATTCCCATGAGTCTTTCGAGAGGGCTAGATTTCTCTCAATGAGCTTGTTAATTGAGAAATCCAAACAAAAAATGTTTCACAGCAATGTTCAACTTTCTAAACATCTCCACTGGGCAGTGTTGCAATAGATTGCTTTGCGGGGAAATGTACCATTCATAATATCTCCAGAATATTTCAATTTTTTACCTCCGAAACTATAAAATGCTAGTTAAGATTATGCAAAATATACTTATTGTGTTTTTCTTGAAGCCCCTAGAGTACCCAAAACTGAAAATATTTTCCTCCCTTTGTTACGTTTATGAAACCAAAAACATTGCGAGAAGCCTTTTTAAATTATTGATTTCTGAGATAGATTTTAATTAACATTGTTGGAATATCTAGTGTCAGGATCTATATGAAGTTGTTGCTATTAATCTTTCTGTAATTTATTTTTACAAAATTGATAACAAGGAGGTATGTTTTCAGATTATATTTTTTTTTCCAGTCTATAAATCATCAATAAACAAAAGGACAAAAACAAAATTGGAGCCTTTTTGGCTTGTAGTTCTGAAACTGTTTTCTGGTTTTGCCGATTATAGGTGATGCTGAAACCTCCAAGTGATGAACCGCTCCTCGGTACAGGTGATGATTCATCTCCTCTTGATTTCACTGAAGTTGACATCCGCCTACCAATGCTGGTATATGTTTCACGTGAGAAACGCCCAGGGTATGACCATAACAAGAAAGCAGGCGCCATGAATGCCTTGGTCCGTGCTTCAGCCATCATGTCCAATGGGCCCTTCATTCTCAATCTCGATTGTGACCACTACATCTACAACTCTCAGGCTTTAAGAGAAGGCATGTGCTTTATGATGGACCGTGGTGGAGATCGCATTTGCTATGTTCAGTTCCCTCAGAGGTTTGAAGGAATCGATCCCTCGGACCGTTATGCCAATCACAATACGGTCTTTTTTGATGTTAACATGCGAGCCTTGGACGGGCTTCAGGGCCCAGTATATGTTGGGACAGGATGTATGTTCCGAAGAACTGCGCTTTATGGTTTTGACCCTCCGAGGACGAAAGAGTACCATGGTGGGTGTTGCAGTTGTTGCTTTCCGAGTCGGAAGAAATCTTCAACTGTCGATGATGAGAACAGAGCGCTCCGAATGGGGGATTACGATGATGAAATGAATCTTTCTCAATTCCCAAAAAAATTTGGAAATTCCTCTTTACTTATTGATTCGATACCGGTGGCCGAGTTCCAAGGTCGGCCATTGAAAGATCATCCCTCGGTCAAGTACGGGCGTCCCCCAGGTGCTCTTACCATCCCTCGGGATCTTCTGGATGCTTCTACAGTTGCTGAGGCCGTTAGCGTTATTTCGTGCTGGTATGAAGATAAGACTGAATGGGGTGGGCGAGTGGGGTGGATTTACGGGTCGGTGACTGAAGATGTTGTTACAGGTTATAGAATGCATAATCGTGGCTGGAGATCAATTTATTGTGTTACTAAGAGAGACGCTTTTCGTGGGTCCGCTCCTATTAATCTAACCGATCGTCTACACCAGGTCCTTCGGTGGGCCACGGGCTCGGTTGAAATCTTCTTCTCTCGCAACAATGCATTTGTAGCCAGCTCAAGGATGAAGATCTTGCAGAGGGTTGCATATCTGAACGTGGGTATATACCCTTTTACTTCTATTTTCCTCATTGTGTACTGTTTTCTTCCTGCGCTTTCGCTTTTCTCGGGTCAATTCATCGTCCAGTCCCTCGACGTGCAATTCCTTACGTATCTCCTAGTTATCACCTTAACCCTATGTTTGTTAGCCATACTCGAGATCAAATGGTCAGGAATAACTCTTGAGGAGTGGTGGAGAAACGAGCAGTTTTGGTTAATCGGTGGCACGAGTGCCCATTTAGCCGCTGTCCTTCAAGGTCTACTAAAGGTTATAGCTGGGATTGAAATCTCTTTTACATTAACTTCGAAATCTGGTGGCGACGATGATGATGAGTTTGCGGATCTTTACGTGATAAAGTGGACATCTCTGATGCTACCACCGATCGTGATCATGATGGTGAACTTGATCGCAATTGCTGTTGGGTTTAGCCGAACAATTTATAGTACAATTCCGCAGTGGAGTAAGTTGTTGGGAGGGGTTTTCTTTAGTTTCTGGGTATTGGCTCATCTCTACCCCTTTGCGAAAGGATTGATGGGGAGACGGGGGAGAACACCAACGATCGTGTTTGTTTGGGCCGGGCTTATTGCTATTACCATCTCTCTCCTCTGGGTTGCGATTGATCCTCCCTCAGGTAGTTCTGGAATTGGTGGATCATTCCAATTCCCGTAATTTTGTTTTTGTTTTTGTTTTTTGTTTTCGTTATCGTTATGAACGTGACATTGACATGGTTACTTCTTTTTTTATGTTTTTCGTCTAGCTTTGATGTTCATAAAGGGAGGATTGATTATACACATTCTTTGTAAGTACAGACATGATGGTGGGATATAGAAACTACAGTTGAATTGTTTTACTTTCTTATACATGCTTCGTGTGGAAATAGATTTCGCCTTTACTTCTATTTTATTTTGGTAGTTTGTGTTTCCATTTCAAGTTTCGAAAACTACCATGCATTACTGTTTGAATATGGATCACAACCCGTCCCATAAGATGTTTCCGGTAAGTTTTTGTTTTCACTTTGTTTTGTGTTGGATCTGTGTATAATATTTCCCTATGATTTGGACCTAAGTTTTATGTAATTACCCCTATAGGATGAGGCTAAAATGTTTTGCAAAAATAAAGCATATCTTAGTGGCATTCAAAATTTCACTCCTATAACAGTCTACACATCAAACTAAGGAAAAACAGAATCAGATTAGAAATAACCACCGTTTCTAGGTGGTTGTTATTACTATGCATAACCATGATTGTAAAAACGGGTTTTGGTCGCGTATCATTTTTTATATTTTGGCGTCTCCTTTCCTTTGGTGTATCGTAGGTTATTTTTGAAAATTATTTTATATTATAAAAAATACACTACCATTGGGAGAGACATAATATCATGGAAATACAAAGTAGTCATAAAATTAAAATTACATGATAAAAATCATATTATTCACATTTAAAATTGTCATCAATGATGTTCACATTTAAAAATCAATTGAAACAATCAACCTTTGTCATTAATAAATGATTAATCAAATTTGCTACTACATATACAAGTCGTATCATATTGAAAATACTAATTTTGTATATATATTTTAATTAATGAACTCCTTGCTATTTTTTCTTTCCCAATTCCAACTTTATCTGTTTTACACAGATGTCATTTATTTATTGAAAAATAATAAGTTCTTACCGCGTGGATAGGGACAGGTCTGTCTTCGTATGGACAAAACGATATATAATTATAGTGGGAGACATTCAAGCCTCGTTTGATTATCTTAGAAATATAGAAATATAATTTTTTGTTATGTTTTTCAATAATACTTATAAGTATTGTATTTGCGTCTAGTAAAAATAAAAATAAATTATTTTTTGGTATTGAGAATTATAAAAAATATTTAGTAATAAGGTAAAGTATATGAGAAATATAATTTTTTAGAAAAAAATAACAAAATCTTTAGTTATGCAGAAATATACTTTTTGTATTTTTAAGTAAAAAATATTTTATTTTTATTGGTGTAAACAAATAACATATTTTGCTCTTGAATTAAAAGTACAAAAGTAAATACTTTTGTAGTATCACTAAACAAGGCCTCTATATATATCAAAATATATTGCGTTCGTTTGGTTCTATCTTAAAATCACATAATTATACTTTTTTTGTTACAGATGAAAAACTATACTATTAAGTAATACGTATATGTATTGTATGTATGTTTAGTAGAAATTGAAAAAAAAATATTTTTTTGTATTAGAAATTGTGAAAAATAGTTAGAAATAAGATAAAATATGAGAGAATTACATTTTTTTTTAAAAATAATAAAATATTTACTGTTGTTGAAGTATACTTATGGTATTTTCAAGTAAAAAATGTTTTATTTTCATTCTTACAAACAAATAATATATTTTACTTTTTACTTAATTCCAATAAGCAGGCCAATTTCATTACTTCTTTTCTCTATCACTGTTATGTGATATATAAATATATATATATATCTATATACACGAAATAGAAATTTTCTCATTTCCTATGATTCAAGATGATAAACAGTTAAATTGTATGATTTATGGTCTGAACACAACATAGCACCGAAATAATGTAGGATATTGATAACCATGTGCATATCCTATCCAATACAAGAACTACACAGGAAAAATAAAAATTAACTTACACCACACATAAATATATCACCTCAACTAAGAATGACCATACTTGTTCGTCAGTACTATTGTCATCGTGAATAGCGTGAGGCAGTCATCGGAATGAAGAGTCGACGATCTCAGACGAGTGCACAAGGCATTGAATATTTATAATTTACGTAGAGTAAAACACATGTTTACGAGCCAACACATGCTTCATTAGACTATTTAACCTTGTACATCTTTTCTTATATACACATATACGACGTATATACTTATTACATATCGTCCGCACTAGCTTCCGGAGGAGCCGGTCTCCGTAGCCTCTGTCGTGAGCTTCGATGGCGGTTGGGATGGTGACCAAATTTCATCCTCATGCTCCGTTTCAACCTCCCAGTCTCTGTAAATAAGTGTTGTTCTGATGGCATGATCACGCACTCTGGCGGTGGTACCGGATACCTAACCGTATCGTAACAATATGAATAATACATATACCTGTTTTTAAAAAAAGCCAACAATACAATTCATCATTGGTAAAAAGTTAAGTACTACCCCCTTCTAAGAGTAAGTCACACGTTGATTTGACAATCAAGAAAATTCACCAGAAGTGAAAAGCCTAATAACTGTTCGTAAAATTCTTATTAGAGGTATTACCTTTGTCGGAACTTGGCCATGGCATCACGATGGGCAGGCGTGATAGCGTTGAAGTCACCGGCCTCGAGCTCCGATGTGGCATTTTCACATTGTTCGGTGGGCAGCTGTTGGATCGGGTCGACGGTGCAGCCTTGTAGGACGAGGTCTTTGAAATCGGACACAAAGGGCTGGTACCTATAATTCACACTATACTTGCCCCCATTTGTGGCCCATTTAGATGCATCCCATATTGTAGCATATAATGACATCGGCTTTGACGGGTAATCCGAGCCCATTGCTTCGCTCCGGATCACTTGTCTTATCGGGATTTCATCTATATAAAAGCTGCATGTACATAAATCGACAAATTTAAAAATAAATACCGATGAGCAAAATATGAGAAATTATAATTTTCTTGAGTTGAATTTGAATAAGTATTTGCACGAGCAGGTTTAATGTGCGGTAAGTCATCATGGATCTACTTTACCCATTTGCTTAAAATAATAGTAATGATAAGTTGCGGCATATTCTTTAAAAATTGTAACACAAAAAATAACACTCAACAACAATTTTAGTTTATTTTGATCAGAACTGTGACGATTTCTTAGTTTTAACGAGAAATAAGTTTATTATTTTGATATAGAAGGTATACAATTACAGAGTAGCAAGCCAAACATCCTCAAATGATAAAATAATTTTTAACATGTTACATTTCAGATGTTTTAAATTAGTACAAAAAGGGGAGATTTGGTGAGCCATATCGTCGCATTATAACAATTCAATACCACCAATTCGATGCAATATTTAACAAAAATGTTATTTACCTGTAACTGCCATTTCAATGTGTAACAACATCATTATGTACTTAATTACTTAAAACGAAAAATAAATATATTTTCTGACCATAAATAAACCCTTTTTATAAATTTGACTTATGGCAAGATTGTGATGAGAACAATGAACTATCCTAACTCCTAAGACAGATTGAAGACAGCAATGTTTAACTGTCGAAGGTACAAAAAGCAGAAATGAGGGGACCCAGGAGTCGGTGATGGATAATTTTTTGTTGGTCAATTTTTTATCATTGATTTTGAAATAAACAGCAAAAATTAAATATATGGATCCAATACAAAATTTTAATTTTTAAAAAAAATATTTAATCTTAATATTTAATTTTAAAATTAACGATTTCGATACGATGAACAGAAATTACTCGTCACATTGCCAGACAGCCCCATGCTTCCCAAACAATTACTCATTTAATGCTAGGTTGTCCTCTAACTAGATTTGACCCCACTTGTGCAAATTATGAAGAACAAGACATCACTTTCTTTGGCGTGAATGTCTCGCAATTGCTAGTATTTTTTTTAATTAGATTAGATCTTAGAAAAATTGGTAACTTGTCACACCAAAATTCCAAGGAATATTACACTCTGTTAATTCACTTTTGTTTTCTTATATATTATATATTACTCGGGAGTATAATGTATAAGTAACACCAGGAATTCATACATGTGCAAAGAATTTCTTGCCAGTGAGAATTTTGTTTGATATCGGGCTTATAAATTTTAGTTTTTTAATTAATTTATTTAAAAATTAAATAATATTTTATTATTCAATTTTTTAAGTTGAATTTATTTGCAATTTTGTCATAAATAAGTTGAAAATTTTAACCTGAATACATCCATTTTTTTTCTAACCATAAACAGATTGATTTATTTACTTAAAAACTACAACCAAACAAATCCTAATTAATTCTAAGGGTTTATTACATTTTAATACACCAACATCTTGGCCAAAATCTAAGTGATACGTCAAATATTTTTTTCGATCAATTAATTATTAACCGTTAACTTTGCATCAAATCGATGCTCCTTAGTCAAATTCCGTCCAAATTGGCTACTGAAAGCGTCTACATGTAAAGCATGTGACTTGACTGTCACGTATCAGGGGCAATTGTGTCTTTTCACATCTGTCTATTCATGTGTGCCACCTAGCTGGAGTATGAATGTAATTTCATCTCACTTTTTCTCCGATTTCCTCCTATATCTCCTCTTTCTGAAACTAACCCTAATCCTAACAGACAAACACTGAACCAGCTCCTTTTCCCTCCATTTTTTTCTTTCTCTCCAGCTTGCTCTCCATTTTCTCTCTCTCCAACTCACATCCTCTCTCTTCTCTTTCTCAGGCTTGCGTGTAAAAATGGAGTATTGCTATTGCAGACAAATTACAATTCAGAGAACAACATGCATTGATGTTAATGCCCGTAGACGATTTGTCACATGTGAATTTGGTTCATATAGGTATATCAGATGGGTTGATTTGCCCTTTTGTGCTCGTGCAAGAATAGTTATTCTCAGCATAATGAGAAGAATTAATGCTGCAAAGGATGAGCTTCAAATAAAGAGATTGAACGCTCGTGCAAAAATTAGAAAATTGCATACTTAGTGGTACATATCTATTTATGATATGTTGTTATATTTTTTTTCAATTATGATTGTGGCAACGAGAAAGAAGAAGAAAACCAGATGAAGAATTGGATGTTGTTGAGATTGGGAAATTTGGTTATCAATGTTGGTAATGAGTATGGAAGTAGGAAAATTTGGTTATGTGATAGTTGTTTATGTTGGGAATCTTATGTATGAAACTTCTGAACCCCAATTAAATGAACCCCTAATGTCATTCATTTGTAAACAACTTGTATTATTTCATACATATCACATTAATAATTTATAAAAATTACTATTTAACTAATTGGTCATTAAAAGCAACACATTGTAAAAGAAAGGCCTAAGTGTAGAAACGTCCATAAACAGAGTCAAACTGAAATGTCATTAATCAATAATCAAATATTAATCATACCTTAATCACATATTAATGTCATTAACATAACAGAGTTAACTTGAACGGTACATTACGTTAAAAAAGCCTTAATTAATAATCCTTGCATAGAATCCTAATTAAGCAATAATCACATATAACCTTAATTATCATAAACAAATTATGACAAATTAATTGTTAGATACATAAAGCCCTAATTTGAGCCCTAATTACAAAAGCCCTAATTTCAGTGCCATAAATAGAAAACCCTAGTTTTGGTTACAAAATGAACCCATAAATTTATTGTTAGATACAAAAAACCATAAATACAAGTCAAAATATGGAATGAATATAAGACAGAAGACTTACGATAAGGAAGTGCTCTCAACCCATCTTTTAAAACCACTAATCATATTGTATAACCCATAGGCAACAACTTTACATGATTTCTCACTGTTACTATTTTTCTTTCTATAAAAATAGTAAATGGAGATGGAACCCTTGTGATTTGAGGAAGAAATTATTGTTCGCGATCTTTCACTTTTTCTCTCTCTCTCTCTGTATAACAAAAGTAAACAGAATTAGGTATGGTTGATATGGTGGTTGATTGTTATTGACCACAAATGGAGGTGAAAAGATGAAAATGCCTCTTATATTTGGTAATTATATCACGTGCGGAGCACGCAAGCACTTTTCGTATCGTGTTTGATTGGAATCCATCCAATGTACATCTATGTAATTCAAAATGAAAGGTTAGTGTATTAATTAATAGAAAAAAAGATTGGGATATCAATTTAATTTTGGTCAATAGGTTGGTGTACTAAAAAATATTTGACCTGAAAATATTCTAACCATGTCTTAATATCTTAAAAAATGGTCACAATAGCTCAGGTACAAGGTGTCACACCCTGAATCCCTATAAACCTAGGGACATGAATGAAAGAAAAGAAAATAGAATAAAAACCAATTCACATCCCTATATCTTGCCATAATACATACAAGTGCAATATAAGTATCTAATATGATAATATCCTCATCGTCATATATATATATATATATATATAATGCAGGCAGCAATACCATACTGTAAATACATAATATCTTTGAGCTACATGCTCGTACAAAACTAAAACATAACTTTGTAGATAACTTCGAAATACCACCACTTGAGTCCAGCTCGCCTCTAGCGCTGAAATGGCTCCAAAAATATGCTTGCCCTTCTAGTAAGCTAGTACCACGCTCTAACCCTACAAGACCATGTTAGTCCATATACCAAAAAAATGTATGGGTCAAATTCTAAACCAAATGATAAATGAGAATCTACAAAGTATAAAGTACATGTATGCATATGAAAGGCACTGAAACCCAGGTTCCCACTTCCCGTGTATACTCATAAATTTTAAGTGATACTAGGGCATGTTTGCAATATGTGATAATACCAATAAGTTCTTCCGAGACAACAACTATGATGATGGCATATATCATATATCTGTACTATGAGTAATGCTATATCTGAACGCAATAGATACTAAAGTATGCTAACTACTACTAGATCCCAGAGTACCAAACATCAAATGCCAAAGTGGAATCACGAAGACATCTTATGTCTTCCACTACAAATCCTAAGTCCTGAATCACCAAGGTACCTCATACCTCTAACTATGATCGGGGCTCTCAGCCCAGAACATCTCATGACCACTACGAAATATCAAAATATGAAGGCATCTCATGCCTCTAACTATAAATGGGGCTCTCAGTCTAGGATATCTCATGCCTTCTATGAAATATCAAAACATGAAGGCATCTCATGCCTCTAATTGCAAATGTGACTTTCAGCCCATGATATCTCATGCCCTCTACAAAATACCAAAGTGTGAAGGAATCTCATTCCTTTAACTACGAATGGGGTCTTAGTTCAGGATATCTCAAGCCCTCTACGAAAAACCGAAATATTATAACACATACCAATGCTATGGTCCATCATAAAATGTGATGAACTAAGCTCTCAATAATCCTCCATCCATGGTGTCGCGGCTACTGATAAATGAGTAGGCATATCGATCATCTCTACGAATACATCACATCACATATGCACATCAAGTCTCCTCGAATAGGCATATCGGACCTTATCGAGTACATCACATCACGCAGGCACATTAAGCCTCTTCGACACATTACATCACATCACATCCCATGCCCATGGCAACTCAAGATAAACTCATACCAATGGGTCTGTTGAAGGAAACTCATGTCACTAGGTCTATCGAAGGCAACTCATGCTACCAGTCTATCCTGACTTAGAGCTATTAGACACTCATCCTCATAGGGTATCTGACTCAGAGCTATTAGATGCTCTCCCCATAGGGTATCTGACTTAGAGCTATCAGACGCTTGCCCTATAGGGTATCCAACTTAGAGCTATCAGACCCTCACCCCATAGGATATCTGATTCAAAACTGTCAGATGCTAATCTCGTAAGGTATATATCATTTGAATCCTTATAATATGCATTCTCAATGCTGAATATATATAATTCTCGGTAAAATATTCTTTTATTCTAAAGAAAATATCAAGCATGAACTCCTCGAGTAATCATATTGTTTTAGTCGAAAAAAATATTATTTATTTTACAAAAATATTATTTTCTAACTTGAAAGTTTTACCAAACCTAAAAATATGATAGCCATAGTATAACTCCCCGAGTACGTATATATATCTCCACGTATACATATTGTAACGTCCTAAAAATTTAGAAAGAATTTTTTGCATTTTTATAATATTATATAGTATGATATAATATTATTATTATGCATTATATGTAGTGATAGTAGTGTTTGCTGTGACGACTACAAGGTTCAACATATTCGGTCAGGTTACGGGGGTCAAGGGGACCGATCCAATTGCACTTGGATCGATCCAATTGCTTTGACTGACTTAAGTTGCAAAAACCAAACACTCTTCTTATTCATTTATAATTTACCTTTCCAAAAAATATAGAGAGAGAAGGAGTGTGGTTTCATTTTTTTCACACTTTTTAGCTCCAATATCATCTAGCCTTGGTGCCCTAATCTGCCTAGAAAATGGAATTTCTTCACCATCATGAAGAGAAGATCATTTCTATATAAGTCATTATCTCGTCCCTTTCGGTTGGAATTGTCTTGATTTCTGTGCATCTTTAGTATGCGAAAATTTTCTTGATATTCCTATTCATCATTATGAGTTGAATATTTTTATGTTTCAAAATTTAACGATTTGATTCCGTTTGATAGATCAATCATGGGGCGAAAAAATGGCGAATTTGAGGCTTTTGCTTAAGAAGTCTCGGGAGAGCTTCTAAGACATTTGTAGGTACGGTAAATAATAAACTTTAACACAAACTTGAGAATCTATCATATGTGCTAATGTATGATACCATAGAAGAAGGGAATTAACACATTCCCTTTTATAGGATGAACCTTAACTTGAATTGT